>JBAKBP010006732.1:0-107110 GCA_037953745.1 Lithodes maja | reverse complement strand
CTTAGTGTTCATCTTTAGTTCACTTATTAAACAAAGTGAATTCATAAGTATTTTATACCAATTCTTATAATCCATATCTTCAAGCTCAGTTATATATAGATGAGACTTGATTCATGTCATATTTGTACCCTAGCTACATAAGAAATAAAACGTGTGAACCAAAATTGTGCATTCTGTGACTTTGGTAGAGATTGATATCCTTATTGTATTGTCCAAGCCAGTATCCCGTTGGTTAATTTAGGTTCAGCTCACGATAGTGACTATAACGAACCATTATAAATGCAGTAAAAATAATCTACTCGCATAATATATATATATATATATATATATATATATATATATATATATATAAGGTTGCCAAAATTAAGCCAGTATCTCCATCAATATAGTGATGAATCATAGTTAACCCTTAATTAGCGGCGAGCAACATAAGTCGAGTTAAATAAAGCTGGACTATGTGGCGGTGCTCGACATATATCGTGTGGCAATTTCAGCACGTAATGTTGCTGAGAGAGAGAGACAAGTGGTGGCAGGAGAGTAGCGAGCGTATGACTGCTCCAGACCACCGCGGCGAACCTACTGACACGAATCCCACCTCCTCCCTCCCTCTCTCACTCGCTATATACGGAATTGTATGGGGAAAGTGCCTAATTACATGCTTTTTGCACTCGCGTTGCACGGTTTTTGCAAGAAAACTAGCCATCATAAAAGGATCGTTATGGTGTCATTCGAAAGCTCTGTTTATGCCCTTTCAGGGATAGATACTTGTTTTACGTTCTGGGTCTTATTTAGGCATGAAAATGATCACGTAAACAGCCCTATTTTGGCTAAAAACACCCCGCTGGGCGGTACATATAAATAAACCGCATAGGCCGCTCGTAAGGTGTTAAAGGTTAAATCACAGACCAATATCTCAAAAAATACGGTTACAAGTCAATTATGTCTTATCCATAGCTGCTCTCTAATCAACAAGAACAATAACAGAGTCAACCATTCATGGGCCTCCGTCTTCAACGCAGGCATCAACAGCGTATTCTGCAATGTTATAAGATTGTTCATCCCTAAGCCAGAAATCTTAAGATTTTGTATGTTATAGTTTATATATTTATGTATTTATTTTTTATTTCCTTTTTTTATTTCTATTTTTCTATTTGTTTTTACTATTTTTGTTTAGTTTCCAACCTAGACCTCACTCAAGCTTAAAAAAATACCCCAAGATTCCCCTTCGAGATTAATTTTTGCATGTTTTGATAGAAACATGCTGCACTCCGGTTCCTCCTGGCGGTGATAATAATTATGTTAATGACTTACCTGCCGTTAATTTGTGTGCCTCCAGGAGAACGGCATTGTTGACCCCCAACTTGGTGAGGTGGTAGAGACAGCTACACCCCAGGACACCACCACCTATCACCACCACGTCCGCTGATCCAGATATGTCGTCCTGTAAACATCATTATCACCATTATCACTATTACTAACACCACCATCATCACTTCTATCACCATCCAAGGACACCACCACCCATCACCACCACGTCTGCTGATCCAGATATGTCGTCCTGTAAACATCATTATCACCATTAGCACTATCACTAACACCACCATCATCACTTATATTCTATCACCAGCCAAGGACACCAGCAAACTTACAGTATATTAATTAGGTTACGGTAAAGGGAACCCTTATAGACAGGTCTCAACTAAGCAAAGCATCTCTATATTGCAGTAATATCTACCCAGTAATATGCTGGTTAAGATAACAAGAGGTCGGTAAACACTCTAGCTCTTCACCTGTTCAGGATTAACTGTACAGGTGTACTAGGGCCGGACAGCACACTAGGTTATTACCTGGTCGGGATTAGCTGTTGCAGTTATGCAGGTCGGCCTACACTACTGAGGTCAGAAAACAATAATTAGGGCCAGAGAGCACATTGAGGCCAAGAAGCACTCAGATCTCAGGAGGGGAGCGGAAATACCTTCCATTACCTGGTCCGAGTACTTATCTAGTTTCTAGGTTGTATCTGCCCCATAGAAAGTACATGGAAAAAGGGCACGTTTATGTTATTTCAATAGGGGAGATAGGTCTTTCTAGTTTAGGCGAGGGGGGTAAGGGGGAGAGTAGTGGAAGGGCCCTCCTGATTCGCCGTCAGATGCCTTCTAGGGACCAATCAGAAGGGCATCTGGCAGGTGACGTCATGGCGGCGTGATTGGTGGGGGCGGCGGTCGTGCTGGCCAATCCTGGGGCGAGCTGGGCTAGTGACGTCACATCCGACTCCTCTGTTGCCAGACGCCCCCGTTTGGATGCAGGGAGGGATTTGGAGGGAGCTGTTGTTGTGATGGGGGGATCTGCTCTTTTTCTGTGGAGGACTACACTATTTTGGGCCCATTCTCTTAAGGGGTTAACTGGCCCATGTTGGGAGGGAGTAACTGGCCTATGTTTAGCCGTCCGGCTGGCTCAGTTGACAGCGTGCGTGATTCCCATCTCGAGGTCTCGCGTTCAATCCCCGCTCAGATTGAAAAGTTTTTCTGGGATATAGCCGGCGGTTACCATCTCCACATGAGCAAGGGGGATGGGTAATGGTCTCTGGTAGACTAAAGAAAGCCAAGCGCTTGTGAATCCTCGAAGGAGGAGATACGGGCGCTATATAAGTAACCAGAAGATTATTATTATTATTATGTTGCCCATGTTGTGGTGTTGTATGTTGTGGCGTAACAGGGGCCACTGGCCCATGTTGTGGTTGTGACGCTTCTGCATAGTAGCCACGTGCGGGCATGCGCGCGCGTCGGCTGCCCAGCCGTTTAGAAACCGGCTGGTGGCAGCCGGCCGGCAGGCTTTTCCTTAGTATATATCCTACGACAACGTAACTAATGTCTGGGATATTCTTATGTTGTTTCACAGCTTGTAGCTGCCCTTATTCTTAACCAACGCATCTTAGTATATTTTATTCTCGATAGTTGATTGTTTCATTATAATATATAAGATGTAAGTCTAGTGAGGGCGGGAGGAGACGAGCGGGAGAGAGAGACCGGCTACGGACGTTGCTTCGCTTGCCAGCTTGGGACGAGCCTGAAGCGTTGCCATATGCATTTGATTGCAACGTTAGGCTTAGTTTCGACTCACGCACGGGGTAGAGGATTTTGACCAGGCAACAGTGTTGAGTGTTGCCAAGCCTGGGATGTATTTTGTATGCCTAGGGTGGGGTCCAGACAGATTCAAGACTTAGAGCTCACCTCACTGTCGTACCCTTCGGACCCCCTTGATATCTATCCCTCTCAACCCCACTTAGAAACTTTCTCTCTTACTTTGTATACCTTCCTTCCACTACTTCACCAATCTATTTAATTATCCCATCCCCTTGATAGACCTTATATCTATTTTTGTATTAACGACGAGCTCTCAGATAACTAGATAGGATTTTGGGCTTTATGCAGAGATGTAATTGTTAATGAGACCTAGGAAGCTTTTTTTGTTGTCTCATATTTGGTGGTTTCATGCTTGCTAGTGTGTTTTTGTGTCAGGTTAGCAGGGGCTAGACTGGAGGGGAGGCTTTTTGCGATCCTTTAAGTAAAGTCTGCTGGTGCGAGTCCTGTGGACCCGCACGACTTTTCTAGGATACCCATGGGAGTCTGGGGGCATTTTCTTGTCTGTGTCCCTGTGTGTCTAGTGTTGTGTTGTGTGAGGGCCCTTGCCTAGTCCACTCAGCACTGTGCTAGCACGTCTTGCTTTTGTTTTAGGGTCGCCAGGAGAGAGTCAGATACTTGCGATCTGAGTCTCTCAAGAGAGCACCCTTTCAATTAGAGTAATTTGGCGCACAGACCTGGGAACGTCCCTAGGCTAGAGCAGGTGGCTCAGCCCGGGTATCCGAAGCCTATATCCTTCCGGCTAGACCTCTGCCACCTGGCAGATTAACAGCTAGGGGTTTATCATCTCTGTATGCTTGTTATTGTGCCACAGTTTACCGTTTTTGTGAGCATTGTGAGTCAGGGTGTGGCTTAGAGACTCTGTCCGAGCAGGCTTGCCTGACTAAGAGTGAGAAGCACACCTGTATGTGGTTATGTTGCGAGTTGCTGCCTTTATTTAATTATACCTATGCCATTATACACTGTATGGCCTATCACTAGTATTTATTCCTGCTTATGAGTTAAGAGTTCTCTAAATCCGTAACGTACTTTCTTTGCTAAGCATCAGATCCTACAGTAGCCGCATGCAGTTTAGAGACCCGCATCTTGTCTACCTGTACGATGTTTTGAGGACTGTTTGCTTTCACCTTCTTTCACGCAGGGGTGATTAGTTGTATTAATTAACGTAACGTTAAATGTACTTTCTTCTAGTTTGTTATTAAATTGTTTCTGCAATTTAATTCCGTTATCTATCTTTTCCTTGAAGCTTTAAGTCAACTTAATTGTGTGATCTTTTATATAGCCTGCTTGACTATCAGCAGTCTATAGTGCGTGCACCCTGTAACCGAGTCATAGGATACCTTGTTGTCCAGGCAGGACTCTTGACGGTTTAGGGTGGTTTGTTGCCTGGGTTTATAGATAAGGGTTGGATCTAGCGTTTTCCGTTGTTGCTTGTTGCCGCATACCTAGTCCAATAAAAAGAGCCCAGTGTTTATATATCCCAGGACGTAACATGGTACAATAGATATAGTCTATTTATATTTAGTATGGTTAGATTGTTTAAGGGAATTATAAGGTTAATCATTATATCTATTTGCTTGTACACTGACATAGAACTACCTTATAATTTATATGGAAAATATAGTTTGTTGTACCAAATAGATGTAGCGTAACAAATGCATAATTTGCTTTGCATATGTACAATAGTCATTTTGATATGCTTTACCTTTATCAACATGCATGAAGAGAGAGAGTGTGTGTGTGTGTGTGTGAGAGAGAGAGAACAAAACAAAAGAGAATGTGTGTGGTGTGTGAGAGTGAGAGAGTATACTGTATGTATGTGGCTAAGTGTGTGTATGCATATGTAATACTCAAACCCCTATCAAAACCTTACGTAATTTTCATATCTCTACAGGTGGAAAAGTAATAGACCTCACCTTCGTATACTCACAGTACTATATATAATATATGTGCGTGTGACAAAGATATATATATATATATATTTTTTTTTTCTTTGTGATTGAGGGAGGCAAAAGGCAGAACTGCCTATAGCGAGTGCCTCCCCCTAGTTGAAAGAGTGACAAGGCCAAAATCAAGGGACGTTCGAGCCAAAATGCCTGGACAGACTGAGTTTGAAGCAATTTAAGTCATAGGAAGAGGGAAAGACTGATTCTGGGAGAGAGTTCCAGAGCTCAGCTGTTGAGTAGAAGAAAGACTGAGAGTAACATTTCACTCTCGGGTTGGAGAGTTGCACAGAGTGGGGTGGGATTGAGTTGCAAGACTGGTACCACGTGCCCTACGTAAAGGAGGTGGTATACACTGGGAAAGCTCTGAGGAACACTGATTATTATAGTAGCGATAGAATAGCGAGAGAGATGCAACATTGCGGCGGAGAGAGAGAGATTGCAGAGAGTTGGTGAGTGGACGGGAGTTAATGATACGAAAGGCCTTCCTTTCAACTTTGTCTAGGAGAGCGGTGTGAGAGGAACCTCCCCACACATGTGAACAATACTCAATACAAGGACGCACTATGCCTCTGTACAGAGCAATATATATATATATATATATATATATATATATATATATATATATATATATATATATATATATATATATATATATATATATGAAGAGAGAGAGAGAGAGTGTGCGTGTGTTAGTGAAAGTGAGTGAGAGTAAGGGTGTATACTTTACTGTACTGTATATGCATGGTTGTGTGTCTGTTAGAGATTATATTATGTGTGTGCGTGTGTGTGTATTTGGATGATGTATGTGTGTGTGTGTTTATATGGTGTGTGTGTGTGTATTGTGTGTGTGTGAGTTTAGATGGTGTGCGGGTGTGTGTATTGTGTGTGAGTTTGGATGATGTATGTGTGTGTGTGTGTGTATATGGTGTATGTGTATATTATGTTATTGTTAATCCTTTGAGAATTATGCCAGCTTCTGCTGGCTATTATGAGACGATTTTATTCAGCTTAGGACAAATGTATGGGAGCTAGATAGTTAATGTATGGGAGCTAGATAGTTAATGTATGGGAGCTAGATAGTTAATGTATGGGAGCTAGATGGTTAATGTATGGGAGCTAGATAGTTAATGTATGGGAGCTAGATAGTTAATGTATGGGAGCTAGATAGTTAATGTATGGGAGCTAGATAGTTAATGTATGGGAGCTAGATAGTTAATGTATGGGAGCTAGATAGTTAATGTATGGGAGCTAGATAGTTAATGTATGGGAGCTAGATAGTTAATGTATGGGAGCTAGATAGTTAATGTATGGGAGCTAGATAGTTAATGTATGGGAGCTAGATAGTTTATTGCGATACATTTCACTCCACTGAAAGGTAGAGATCATTCCTAAGATGCCCAAAATTGTCCAATGATAACCCGCATAATGTGTAGAAAAGCGTCCTCCCATACTTAAAGGGTTAAGCAGTGTGTTTGAGCGTGTGTATGTGTATGCTAGTATAGTATTCAAATCCACTATGCTCTGTTAATCAAAGGTAGGCCAGAAATCCACTATGCTCTGTTAATCAAAGGTAGGCCAGAAATCCACTATGCTCTGTTAATCAAAGGTAGGCCAGAAATCGTGAACCATAACCTCTGTAACTCAATAGGGGCTAGAGTAAATGGGCTGTAAATTTCCACACATAATCCCTGGCTGACTCTTCCCAAATGGTAGATATATTAGCTCGATTACCGTAGTCGTTTTTTGAGTTATAGGAGTTAGTAGTTAAGAATATTGGCCAATATATAATGAATAGACTATAACACATTCTCTTACCTGTACATTTAAGGTGGTGGTTGTAGTTTTGGATTTGTTGTGTAGGTGGGTGTTGGATCTGCCCACACCGCCACCCCACACTCCACCACCCACACTACCCCACACGCCCCCACCCACACTCCTCCATAATGGTTTGGCCGCCCGCAACATCTAATAATAAAAATGCAATTGCCCACATAAGTTCTGTTCCTCTCCGTGCTCCTATAAATAGACATACAGTATACTGAGCATGGTCGAATTCCGAGTGTACCTATTTATGCCGTGGTTACCTCAACTGATTAGTCAACTGATAATTATAAGAAATCACACTCGCAATTAATTCATACTTTTGACTTTCATACATAAAATCACAACGAGAAACAAAAATTATGTGGACAACTGCACCTCAAGGGGTTCTTTACCCCTGTACAGCTTCTTGCTCTGTACAGGGGCACAGTGCGTCCTTGTATTGAGTATTGTTCACATGTGTGGGGAGGATTCTCTCTCACAGCACTTCTAGACAAAGTAGAAAAGGAAAGCCTTTTTCGTCTCATTAACCCGTTCAGTAACGGTGACGTCCTTTTCATAATATTCTGGCAATGATTAAACCATTATATTCAGCTTAGGAAGAACGTCTACCCATTAAAAGTCTATGGACTATCTCAATTATTCATTTTAGCTACCATATATCCTTCCTAAGCTTGATAAAATCGTCTAAATGTAGCTGAAATTTAATTCAAAATACGTCGCTGGTACAAAAGGGGTTAACTCCCGTCCACTCATCCATCGACTCTTTGCAATCTCTCTCTCTCGTTGCCGCAATGTTGCATCTCTCTCGCTATTCTATCACTACTACAATAATCAGTGTTCCTTAGAGCTCTCTCAATGTATAACACCTACTCTACGTAGAGTACGTAGCACCCATCTTGCAACACAATCCCACCCCTACTCTGTGTAACTCTCCAACTCATGAGTGAAACGATACTCCCAATCTTTCATCTATTCAACAGCTGAGCTCTGGAACTCTCTCCCTGAATCCCTCTTTCCCTCATCCTATGACTTAAATTACTTCAAACTCCGTGTTTCCAGGCATTTTTGCTCGACGGTTCCTTGATTTTTGCCCTGTCACTCTTTCAAATCTGGGGAAGGCACTCGTCACAGACAGTTCTGCCTTTTGTCTCCCTTATCCACATAGACAAAAAATATATATTAAAACAGATAATTATAATATTTGAACTAAGTTGCTATTATGGCACTGTAAAACATAGAAAGGTATAGTAAAGCTATATACAATCATTGGGTATACTGATAGTGATATTTTTTATTTTACTGCCAACATACTTAATTGATAAAGATATATGTTTACGGTCACTTTATATGCCCTTGTCATGCCTTTATCTTTAGTGTGTACTACAAATACTAAACCATTACTTACTACTACTACTACTATTACTACTACTACTACTACTACCACTACTACTACTACTACTACACGTTTATTCTTCAACGAAAATACTCCATCATCGTTTTATGATAAGCATCCTATCCAATAAGTAAATTAATCCTTCCTTAAATAAATATTATTAGTATTTAGGAATATATAGTATGTTTTAGTAATGCAGGTTTTGTGGTTCCAATCATTCCATTAATGGGGCCTTCAACCATTTTGTTAATTACCATTAAATAATATATCTATGCAGTATATACACTTCAGCCAGGACTCGAACTGCAGTCAAGCAGAATGACATCAAACGCTGTGACCCATTCGGCCACGGCGTGATAAAAGCTTACCAACCTTTTTCCATATTGCCTATATAGAAGGGAAATCCTGCTTGGGGAAGGTTAATTCCACACCATGTGGTAGGACCCATGTTTCAGAGTTCACTACAAGGGGTTTTTACAGTGGCCGAGTGGGTTAAAGCGTGGTATGTCATTATTTTTCCTGCATCAATAATATCCAGAATCTAGCCAGGGCCCATCAAGGATATTTGAAATTTATTTGTTTGTATCTTATGATCTTGGATGGTATCGTTGAGCAAATGTAACCCTGTGAATCGACTCATTAGCCTGTCCTTCATTATACAGTTATACACGCACCGATACTAAATAACAAAGATAACAACACTTGACTATAATCTTACGGCCTGTGGAGACAACGCCGGTGTCACACGAGCGCTTTTTCCGGCAATTCTTTGAGGCAATAATTGTGGTTTGGCATGTTCTGAAGTAAAGTTATATAATATGTATGTCTCTTAGAATCATATTAAAGCAATCTAGTTGTCGATTCCAATGCCAAAATACCAAGAAATTTTACGAGAACAAATTTGCTCATCGAAAATTGACGGAAAAAGTGCTTGTGTGACACTGCCTTTAAGGGGTTAGTACTCGCTTTTTATGGACCCCCTTCTCCCTCATTTTTAGCATAATAGTTTTGAGTTTTTTAGACGTTCTTTCCGTTAGTTTGGTGATTTTATGACCTTTCACCTCATTTCTTTGTCAGTTTGTTTAGACTTTTCGCGTCATTTAGGTGTCGAGTTTTTCCTGGCAAGCGTTAGCGAGCCTGTAATTTTAGAAGAATTTGGCCTTCGGCCGGGACATTTTTCTACCGAAATATTTACAAATTTATCTTGAAAGGGAGTCTATGGGGTATTTGTTTAAGGGAGTCTATGGGGTATTTGTTTAAGGGAGTCTATGGAGTATTTGTTTAAGGGAGTCTATGGGGTATTTGTTTAAGGGAGTCTATGGGGTATTTGTTTAAGGGAGTCTATGGAGTATTTGTTTAAGGGAGTCTATGGGGTATTTGTTTAAGGGAGTCTATGGGGTATTTGTTTAAGGGAGTCTATGGAGTATTTGTTTAAGGGAGTCTATGGGGTATTTGTTTAAGGGAGTCTATGGGGTATTTGTTTAAGGGAGTCTATGGAGTATTTGTTAAAGGGAGTCTATGGGGTATTTGTTTAAGCTTGGTGAAGGTCTAGCGAGGAAACTCAAATATACATAAATACATGAATATATAAGCCAAAAACCAAGCACTAGTCCCTTAACACAAGACCAGAGGACAGCGACGACAACCTCACTTCTCTATGGCTGGGCACACACTGGTGGATCACATTTCATTTGGCGGCTAAAAGTGCTAAATGCTGGATACCTATAATAATGCAGGAAGGAGGTGGTGACAACTTAAGGGGTAGTGCTTGTTTTTTGGTCAATGTATATATTTATTAATGTATTTTTGAGTTTCCTCGATAGACCTCCATCAAGCTTTAAAATATACCCCCTAGACCCCCTTTCAAGATAGATTTGTACATTTTTCGGTAGAAAGGTTTCCCGGCCAAAAGCCGGTTCCTTCCAAAATTACAGGCAAAGTTCCATTTTCGTGTCAGTCCAGATCTACTGTAGTCTATGCAGGTATGTTTTATTATTATTGAGGGGTTTGATTGCTATTGCCATTTTCGACCAATGAATTTTTATTTTCCCCTTGACTAAGGAAACGGCTCCCCAGACCACCTTCAACATAGAAATATAAGGCTACCCAGACCACCTTCAACATAGAAATATAAGGCTACCCAGACCACCTTCAACATAGAAATATAAGGCTACCCAGACCACTTTCAACATAGAAATATAAGGCTACCCAGACCACCTTCAACATAGAAATATAAGGCTACCAAGACCCCCTTCAACATAGAAATATAAGGCTACCCAGACCACTTTCAACATATGAATATAAGGCTACCCAGACCACCTTCAACATAGAAATATAAGGCTACCCCGACCACCTTCAACATAGAAATATAAGGCTACCCAGACCACCTTCAACATAGAAATATAAGGCTACCCAGACCACTTTCAACATAGAAATATAAGGCTACCCAGACCACCTTCAACATAGAAATATAAGGCTACCCAGACCACCTTCAACATAGAAATATAAGGCTACCCAGACCACCTTCAACATAGAAATATAAGGCTACCCAGACCACCTTCAACATAGAAATATAAGGCTACCCAGACCCTCTTCAACATAGAAATATAAGGCTACCCAGACCACCTTCAACATAGAAATATAACGCTACCCAGACCCCCTTCAACATAGAAATATAACGCTACCCAGACCACCTTCAAAATAGAAATATAAGGCTACCCAGACCACCTTCAAAATAGAAATATAACGCTACCCAGACCCCCTTCAAAATAGAAATATAAGGCTACCCAGACCACCTTCAAAATAGAAATATAAGGCTACCCAGACCACCTTCAAAATAGAAATATAAGGCTACCCAGACCACCTTCAAAATAGAAATATAACGCTACCCAGACCCCCTTCAAAATAGAAATATAAGGCTACCCAGACCACCTTCAAAATAGAAATATAACGCTACCCAGACCACCTTCAAAATAGAAATATAACGCTACCCAGACCCCCTTCAACATAGAAATATAACGCTACCCAGACCCCCTTCAAAATAGAAATATAACGCTACCCAGACCACCTTCAACATAGAAATATAACGCTACCCAGACCCCCTTCAAAATAGAAATATAACGCTACCCAGACCCCCTTCAAAATAATAATGTACAGATGTTGACAGAATTTTGGCGATTATATGTATGTAAATGAAAGTATCGGAATTAATTTATGCAAGACATTTTATATTAATACAGTAAAACATTTTGCCACTTGATTGTATTAAAGTAAAATACCCAGATTAAAGACAGCCACCATAAATCCTCCTCTACCACCCACACCCGGCAAGATAATTCAGAGCACCATCAACAACAACGAGACTCCAAATAAAAAGATAGTGTATAGTGTGACGCACCCAGTGCGTGGCAACGCAACCTGATTGTACTCCTTGGTACTCCACCGTACCGCCCGTACCACTGTACCGTGCTGGCTGCCTATATTGAGTGTGACAACGTATAACTATGTTCTTTGTATCTCTGCAAAGGTCTCGTCATGTGCTAACCAGTGGTGGGTTTTGTTTTAAGCCATGTCGAGACCTTCCATTTAATATGTAGTATCAATAGAGAAGTTGATAGATAAGACAATGGGAGTTCAGAGAGAGAGAGTGAGTTAGGCTTCAGAGCGAGAGGGTAGCAATGCGCCACGCTGCCGGGGGGGGTGGTTGCCAGACGTATGGACTGGTTGGCAGCCTTGCGCTTATAGCTAGGCGCGACAGGGTTGGTAGTCCATTGCCGCCTGCCTATGCTGCCTGGGCTGCCCATGTTGTCGTACTGCACATTGCCTGGAGGCTCGCTGTGTGTTCCATGATCAGGTTGCCTAGAACCTTTGAGATTCTAACATCCCTTGCCCTCTCTCCCAACTTCTCACGGTTGCACTCTTTCTCTCTGACGACATTACTCTCATTTCATTCTTCTCTCTATTTAAATGCATAACCTTCCCTTGAGGTCCTAAAGGAGTTTCAGCACTCACCTCTCGTATTACTCTTAGGACAAGCATATATTTACATGTATTAGATTTAAGGGGTTAATGTGAACAGCGATCTTCTTGATGAGGATAGTTGGTGAACGTTCTACATGTTCACGAGTTATATGCCCAGCTCATCATCCAATTTGTGACTAGACTAGTGCCATGTGTAAGAGCCCGACCATGCCCAGGAGTTGTCTGTAGAGGGGCGAGGACTTAGCCTTGATTTGCCTACCGAGCCAGGAGCGAGTGTAGTACCAGAGACTACAGCTCGCTCGTAGTGCCGGTATAGTAGAGTAACGTAATTTATCTGTCCTTGTGTTCTCTGCAGTCTTTTCCTGGGTTCTCGCTTTCGGTGCTGGGACTCGTTGTTCCTGTGACTTGGCCTGCTAGCTAGAACACATGGGGATGATGAGTGGGTTATATCTTTATTTTACTATGCATTGCAGCTCTCTTTAAGTTTATGTATGTAACACTTTACAATACACATTACTCACACACAAGACAACACTATTAATACTTTCATGTATCAATTAACTGCACTGTCGTTTTGCTGCTGTGTCCGGAGTTCTATTGCGTAGGGCGCATACGGACTCAGAGGGGAGACAGAGTGAGAGAAGCGAAGTAGCCTATGCGGTAGTAGGCTACCGGCGCAGTACTGTTGCCTGCAACCTTTTAGTTATTCCAAGTATAGATTCATTCTTATAATAAGTGACTACTATTTATGTTCCTTCCATGTGTATTATTAGGTATCTACTGGATCATGACCATCTTGTATGCTACATGCTAGTGCATGTTAGTAGGGGACAGTTATTCTAGTGCACACGCTTTCAAGTAGGCGTGTACATTTGTCATTTAGCATTTCACTGTCATACCTTTAGCCTGCTTCTATTCTACATTATTAGAGGCTTAATATTAACGTAGTTTCTTGAGTATTGCATTTCTTTAGTAATAACGTAACCTATAAATGTCTGAGGGAGTTTAGCCTCATAGCCTACCCCTGTTGTACACTTTCGCCGAGTTAAGGTACCTCGTTACCATAGACGATAACTCTGTAGGGCGTTGGTGCTTTTGTTGTCTGGAGCATATAGTATTTGGGACTGGAATCGAGCGTGTCGTTGTCACATAAGCCATTTCTGTCCTACGATCAAGAATCCCGAATATGTATTGCCGATCCAGCCGTAACAAAATGGCGACCTTGCACAAGATTCAGTAGTATCCTATCACATGTTTTTTGGAGAACTATTCTATGCTACCTAGTAGAGCTGGCTAGAATTTTCTTGCATATTGGAGGAATTTTTATTGTGTCATTATTGTATTGGTGGACTTGCAGATTGTTTCGTTGGGGGTGTCTAGAGTAGAGTCATTCAAGCATCTTTAACATTTTGTGAGTGGAGACTGCAATTAGTAATAAGCACTTCTTTTTTTTTATGAACAGCAATTGTATAACCAGCACTATGTCTAATGACTCATCATTTACGGGGGAGGATAACACGGTACAGCCTAGTGACCAGCAAGTACAACAGATATTTAGGGAGGGGAGTGTTATAAGTGGAGAGAGGGATGCCCGGGCATTTTTGCAGACACCTTTGACCGAACAGCGCCTGCAGGCTATTGATTGTTACGGTCTTCGCTGTTTAGCCACGGTTTTGGGGCGGGACTGTCCTGACAGTTGGCCCAAGAAGAATTTGGTGGCATGTTTGTTGGGTGATGGCGATGGGGCGGTGGGTGGAGTGGGGTCTTGGGGGGTTCCCTCCAAGCCTCCATTCCACTCTACCCCTGAGCTGGGCCCTCAGCCAGCGATTCTTAGCACGATGCAGCAGGAGGGTTCTCAATGGCAAGCTGGCTTACCCGTAAACACGTCTCGGTGTGGATCCCCCATTTTGTGCTCTCCCCCCCCAGGCCTGTCTCCTGAGATGTTATTTCAGCTAGAACTAGCTAAGCTTAAGTTGCAAGAGAGTCAACAGTCTAGTATAGAACGCATAGAGGTTGCTAGAATCCAAGCCAATCAGGATGCAACCAGGTACCAGGCTGAAATGGATGTCGAGAAGTCTAGAGTAGAGACCACGGGGCGTCATCTCGGTGGTGGGCACCGGATTACAGACTCACTTTCGCATTTAATTAAGTTAGTACCCGCATTTGATGAGACAGCAGTGACTGAGTTTTTTGCTCGTTTCGAAAAGAAGTGTCGTGAGTATGACTGGCCGGAGGTTAAATGGGCAGCATTAGTTTCATCACGTCTAGTGGGTAAGGGGTTGAAAGCCTACGATGCACTGTCACTGGACGAGAGTGTCGTGTATGGACTGGTGAAGGAGGCTGTGCTCCGGGCCTACGAACTGCAACCCGAAACTTATAGATTGAAGTTCCGTGGCGTGAATAAGAAGAGCGACGTCAGTTTTATGGAGCACGCACGGGACTTAACAGATGCATGTAATAACTGGTTTCGGTCCGAGCACGCAGAGTCGGCTGAGGAAATTAAGCAACTTTTCTATCTGGAACAGTTTTACAAATGTACTGGAACCGATCTAACGCTGAACATTAAGGAAAAATGTCCGAAGACAGTAGAGGAGGCTGCCAAGATGGCAGACTTCAGATTATCATTGATTCGTGGTTGCGGTGCCGCTCAGAGGGCTGAGTCAGGGCAGAAGGGGCGCTATACCCCACCCACCAGAGTTTTCGATAATAACAAATCCTATGACACACATAACCACACTAAATGCATTGCACCTAATAACACCTACAAACACAAGCCTCTCCCGTTTACTAAAGGTCAGGCCCCTTCTTCGCCCGCACAAGGGAAGAAGCCCATTGGGGATGTGAAATGTTACAAATGTCAGAAGCTAGGCCATTATTCACGTGAGTGCCCTAGTAACACTCCCGCTAAGCCGGTGTCATTGGTTCACAGTATCGGTGTGTCTCTGAAGGCTGCAGCAACTGCCCGGGGTAGGTTGTCAGCAGCTGAGGCACACGCGGTAAAGAAGCGTACGGAAGGCTCGACACCTGTCCGGGACACTTTCTGTAACCATCGGGGACACGGGTTTGTGAGCTGGGGGAGTGAACTACGGAGGGTTGACTTGCTGAGGGATACGGGGGCTTCGCAAACTTTGTTGAGGAACTTCACAGGGAAACCGATAAATGCGGCCAGAGTTGTTGTGGTGCAGGGTATAAATGCTACGAGGTCATACCCACTTGTGAGGTTGGAGTTGAGAGTGGGAGAGGTGTGCAGGGAGCTGGATGTAGGGATCGTTGAGTGTTTGCCAGTTGAGGGCGTCGACCTTC
Organism: Lithodes maja; assembly: GCA_037953745.1. NCBI lineage: Eukaryota > Metazoa > Arthropoda > Malacostraca > Decapoda > Lithodidae > Lithodes > Lithodes maja. The sequence continues at coordinate 91,523 of JBAKBP010006732.1, read as the reverse complement.
TTCTCGGCAACGACTTTGCGGTGCCCACTTCCGGGACTCCACCCTTAGTCGTTGCCGAGAGGGCGGCCGACGTGGATGGTGAGAATCGGGAATAGGTTGGGAGGTGCCAACAGGATGAGATGGCCTGTGTGGTAACCCGATCTCGCTCTGCGGCTCCTGCACAGCCTAGCACTCAACCTCGGGGACAGTGGAGGAAGGATCAGGAGAAGGTTGCTAAGGGCAGGAAAAGGGACATTGATTCTGCTGCACTTCTCGGTGATTCGGTACTTGGACCTATAATAAACACGGGAGTTGACTCTGGCCCAGATATGGTGTGTAACAAGGCAGAGTTGGGTAAGACTTCGCGTGAGGCAAGAGCTGTAGCGAGAGCCACTAAGGCAGTAGAGCCTACTAGCCGGGGTAATGTCTTATTACAAAACCATCTTGATGCATTGACGCCCAGGGACATTAGTGAGCAGCAGCTGCAAGACGCTAGCCTAGCTCGTTATAGCAATGGTGCCATAGAGTTGGAGGAAGATGGGGATGCGAAGCCGGGAGATTTCTTTAGGCTCAACAGGATATTGTACCGCAGATTTCTAGACCCCAAATCGAAGTGGGAGGGCGGTGCGAGGGTAGTAGACCAGGTGGTTGTTCCAAATAAGTATAGAGAGTCCTTATTGTGTCTGGCGCATGATGTGCCGGTGGCGGGTCATTTGGGGGTAACAAAAACATTGGCGGCATTGGGCAGGTTTTTCTGGTGGCCTGGGGTCAAGGCTGATGTCTGTGCATGGGTGGCTGGGTGTGCGACCTGCCAGACAACGGGGAAGCCTAACCAGACCATCCCGAAGGCACCTTTGTTTCCCATACCTGTCACCGGGCCTCCGTTCAGCAAAGTTGTAGTAGATTTGGTTGGCCCTTTCCCGCCTACTAGTAGTGGCAATAAATTCCTGTTGACAATCATGGATGTGGCTACGAGATACCCGGACGCATACCCCATGAGAAACGGCTCGGCAAAGGCAGTTGTTAAAAACTTATTATTGTTCTGTTCCCGTTATGGATTTCCACGTGAGGTGCAGTCAGACCAGGGGAGCAATTTTACATCCAAATTGTTCAAGCAAACCCTTCAGTTGCACGGTATATGTTCTGTAGTGTCGTCAGCCTACCATCCCGAGAGTCAGGGAGTCTTGGAGCGGTGGCACTCGACCCTGAAGAGTATGCTACGCTGTTACTGTGCAGAACATGACACTGATTGGGATTTGGGTCTGCCGTATGTTCTGTTCGCTGCACGTGAAGTCCCAGGAGAGAGCCTGGGGTTCAGTCCAAATCAACTAGTCTTTGGCCATAATGTGAGAGGACCTTTAAGTATGGTGAAAGAGATCTGGGAGGGCGAAGAGAAGCCGGGGTCTGTACTTAAATATATCCTTGAGAGCCGGGAGAGACTTATAGGTTGCATGGCAGCGGCAGGTAATAACTTGGTTAATGCACAGGCGGTCATGAAGCACCAGTATGACGCCAAGGTGAAGCTTCGGGAGTTTTCGGTGGGTCAGGAGGTAATGTTGCTTTTACCTTTGCCTGGACACCCCCTTTCTGCCAAGTTTATTGGGCCGTATGTGGTGGCTAAGAAACTGTCCGACCTTGATTATCTCGTTGCAACACCTGACCGTAGAAAAAAACATCAGTTATGTCATGTTAACCTCATGAAAGAGTATGTGAGACGCCCCTCAGAGCCTCTCACTGTCCCTGTGCTGGCCTGCAGCGGCCAGGGTGGAGAAGGAGGTGGGGACAGTCATGCTGCTGAGGAGGATAGCTGGGACTGTGTCATTTCCGCGGAACAGTGGGCGGGGAATACTGAACAAGAGGCTAGGCAAGCTGTAAGTCACCTGCCTGAGCACCAGGGTGCTGCTGTCCTAGGCCTGTTCAGGTCATACCCCTCTGTTTTCGCCGAACACCCAGGTCTCACTACTCAGGTAACGCACGACGTGGACGTCGGTGATAATGTGCCCTTCAAGTCAGTGCCCTACCGTGTGCCCCCGGTAAAGTTGCCAGCTTTACGGGAGGAGTTAAAGTACATGGTTGAGAGAGGGATGATCACTGAAGGTTATGTGAAGTGGACATCACCCGTCACGTTGCAGCCAAAACCTGACGGCAAGGTGCGGTTCTGCATAGATTTTCGTAGGCTAAATGGCTTGACCACTACCAACCCTTACCCTTTGCCTCGAGTTGACGACAGCGTGGACAAGATAGGGAATGCAAAGTACCTTACTAAAATTGATCTTGTAAAAGGCTACTGGCAAGTACCCCTGTCGGACCGAGCTAAGCAAGTTTGTGGTTTTGTGGTAGATGGCAAGACCTACCAATGTAACGTAATGCCTTATGGGCTTAAGAACGCACCTGCCACGTTTCAGAACCTGATGAACGATATTTGTGACGAAATCCCTAACTGCACGGTCTACCTTGATGACGTGATAGTGTATGATGACAATTTTGAAAATCACCTAAGGCACTTAGAGACCCTGTTTGGGAAGTTGCACGATGCTGGGCTGGTGGTGAACCTGAGGAAGTGCGAGTTTGTAAAGGCTACTGTGCAGTATCTTGGCTTCGTGGTCGGGTTAGGCCGGGTGTGCCCCCCCCTGAGCAAGATACAGGCTATCAATATGTTTCCCAGGCCCACCACTAAGCGCCAGGTCATGCGGTTCCTAGGTATGATAGGCTATTATAGGCGCTTCATCCGGGGATACTCTACTGTCTTAGCACCGTTAACTGATCTACTGTCGAAGTCAGTGAAGTTCTGTTGGGCTGCGGAGTGTCAGAGGGCTTTCGACCTAGTCAAGCACCTGCTGTGTACACATCCGATTTTGAGAGCCCCAGACTTTTCCAGGAGTTTTCAGCTGGCGACTGATGCCAGCGGCGTGGGTGCCGGGGCAGTGTTACTGCAGACTGATTCCGAGGGCTTGGAACACCCAGTGAGCTTCTTTTCTCGCAAGTTTAATTCGGCACAAAGGAATTACTCGACTATAGAGAAGGAGCTTCTTGCTATCGTTTTGTCGCTCAAACATTTCGAAGTTTATGTTCCAGCCTACGGCCCGGTAGTGACGATTTATACGGACCATCATCCCTTGAAATTCCTAAATCAGTTTCACAATCGGAATATGCGGTTAACCAGGTGGTCCCTAATGCTCCAAGAGTATAATCTCAACATTCAGCATATTGCCGGGAGTGAGAACGTGATAGCAGATTGTCTATCAAGGGTTGATGATCCAGGATAGTCGTGCACGGTGTGTGGGTTGAGCAGGAGTAAAATTAGGCTATCATAACGCCGTCCAAAAAGATTATAAAACAATAAAATAAACGAGAAATTTTTTTTTTAGTTTTGTAAGTCTTTATTGTTGTAGCATGATGCATGCGATATTGTGTTTTATGACTGTATAATTCACACTTCAGTTGTTGTGCACCTTTTGCAATTAGTGGCAGCTAAGGGTAGCAGGTCGGTTGGTTGCCTGTCAGATTTTGATAATGCTTCTAAGGTCGATTATCTAAAATCTTGGGGGGGCTGTGACGCACCCAGTGCGTGGCAACGCAACCTGATTGTACTCCTTGGTACTCCACTGTACCGCCACTGTGCGGTACCTCTGTACCGCTGTACCGTGCTGGCTGCCTATATTGAGTGTGACAACGTATAACTATGTTCTTTGTATCTCTGCAAAGGTCTCGTCATGTGCTAATCAGTGGTGGGTTTTGTTTTAAGCCATGTCGAGACCTTCCATTTAATATGTAGTATCAATAGAGAAGTTGATAGATAAGACAATGGGAGTTCAGAGAGAGAGAGTGAGTTGGGCTTCAGAGCGAGAGGGTAGCAATGCGCCACGCTGCCGGGGGGGTGGTTGCCAGACGTATGGACCGGTTGGCAGCCTTGCGCTTATAGCTAGGCGCGACAGGGTTGGTAGTCCATTGCCGCCTGCCTATGCTGCCTGGGCTGCCCATGTTGTCGTACTGCACATTGCCTGGAGGCTCGCTGTGTGTTCCATGATTAGGTTGCCTAGAACCTTTGAGATTCTAACATCCCTTGCCCTCTCTCCCAACTTCTCACGGTTGCACTCTTTCTCTCTGACGACATTACTCTCATTTCATTCTTCTCTCTATTTAAATGCATAACCTTCCCTTGAGGTCCTAAAGGAGTTTCAGCACTCACCTCTCGTATTACTCTTAGGACAAGCATATATTTACATGTATTAGATTTAAGGGGTTAATGTGAACAGCGATCTTCTTGATGAGGATAGTTGGTGAACGTTCTACATGTTCACGAGTTATATGCCCAGCTCATCATCCAATTTGTGACTAGACTAGTGCCATGTGTAAGAGCCCGACCATGCCCAGGAGTTGTCTGTAGAGGGGCGAGGACTTAGCCTTGATTTGCCTACCGAGCCAGGAGCGAGTGTAGTACCAGAGACTACAGCTCGCTCGTAGTGCCGGTATAGTAGAGTAACGTAATTTATCTGTCCTTGTGTTCTCTGCAGTCTTTTCCTGGGTTCTCGCTTTCGGTGCTGGGACTCGTTGTTCCTGTGACTTGGCCTGCTAGCTAGAACACATGGGGATGATGAGTGGGTTATATCTTTATTTTACTATGCATTGCAGCTCTCTTTAAGTTTATGTATGTAACACTTTACAATACACATTACTCACACACAAGACAACACTATTAATACTTTCATGTATCAATTAACTGCACTGTCGTTTTGCTGCTGTGTCCGGAGTTCTGTTGCGTAGGGCGCATACGGACTCAGAGGGGAGACAGAGTGAGAGAAGCGAAGTAGCCTATGCGGTAGTAGGCTACCGGCGCAGTACTGTTGCCTGCAACCTTTTAGTTATTCCAAGTATAGATTCATTCTTATAATAAGTGACTACTATTTATGTTCCTTCCATGTGTATTATTAGGTATCTACTGGATCATGAACATCTTGTATGCTACATGCTAGTGCATGTTAGTAGGGGACAGTTATTCTAGTGCACGCGCTTTCAAATAGGCGTGTACATTTGTCATTTAGCATTTCACTGTCATACCTTTAGCCTGCTTCTATTCTACATTATTAGAGGCTTAATATTATCGTAGTTTCTTGAGTATTGCATTTCTTTAGTAATAACGTAACCTATAAATGTCTGAGGGAGTTTAGCCTCATAGCCTACCCCTGTTGTACACTTTCGCCGAGTTAAGGTACCTCGTTACCATAGATGATAACTCTGTAGGGCGTTGGTGCTTTTGTTGTCTGGAGCATATAGTATTTGGGACTGGAATCGAGCGTGTCGTTGTCACATAAGCCATTTCTGTCCTACGATCAAGAATCCCGAATATGTATTGCCGATCCAGCCGTAACACTGTATATACCACGGACATAATAGGATAGTAACCTTAGTTCTCCTTGAAAGAACCAGGTGATAGTCTCGAGGTGATTCACGTGATGGGTTTATTAGACTTCGCCATCAACGACTATTTTACACTATCCCAGACGTCAACTCGGGTAGTACAGTATTGGGGTTGCGGGATTTTTTCGAGGGCATTTTATATATATATATATACAGTATATATACATATACAGTATATACAGTATATACCACAACAAACACACTTTATCTTCATTGGCATCATATATTTTCTCCAACAGGCTGTTTCTCAACAGAATAAATATCTTATAATACAAAGTTGTCATCATAGAGAGATTTATGAAAACTGGCAAAAATGTCACAAGTTGAAGAAACTAATCTGAACCAACACACACACAATCTTGAGGAAAGTAATTAAATTTCACTTGGCACCATATCATCACCCTCTCAGCCACCCAGGGATATTAGACAGTATCACACTGCATCTCTCTCTCTCTCTCTCTCTCTCTCTCTCTCTCTCTCTCTCTCTCTCTTACACACACACAAAAATACCCTTTATAAACTCAGCTTTGCATACAAACCTCAATCCCATGATGAAGGATATAAAACCCCCACACCCGCTTTGTAATACACCAATAAACACTTACTACCACACACAAATACACCCACTCACATATTGTGGTATTATACGTGTAAACAAACATACTGGATATCCAGGCTTGGTTGAGTGCCAAGTACATGATTCTGAACCCATTATTTATTATTAATTATATCTTCAATACTTATTTTTTTTTCTCTCACTCTCTCTCTCTCTCTTACATACACACATACATACATACATACACACACACACACACACGCACACACATACACACACATACATACACACACACACACACACACACACACACACACACACACACACACACACACACACACATACACACACTAACCTTATGAGCTCTTAACTTGTTACACCCGACGTCTTATCTGCCTCAGGCCCTGACGTATGTTCCAACTTGTTGTTGGAAGCTAAAAAACCCTAATAGTGTTTCAAACACTTTTTTTTACGATAGAGGTGGAATATTTACGTAAAGTTAATGACCTTGAGGCCACAGATTGCTATATTTATTTCCTCTATAGTGTGTTATAATGATACATAATAATATTCTGTTCTTTGTTTGTCATCATATATTTATCCAAATTCAATTAAACCAATGATTCAAGAGCTGTAATACACAATGCATATATTGTAATATGCAATATGTAATGAACGGAAGCAACTTTCTCCCCGAGCAGCATCCATACATCGCATACATAATTTCTAGGAAATAGGTATTTAACAAGAGAAATGTTTATATAATCAACAAAACACACACAAACACAAGCCAAAAATTAAGAAATATGCAGTCAAATGTTCATCTTTGTGCCTCATCTACACAGAGAGTAATCCAGCTAACTCTAAGCATCAACGTGGTAGCTAGCAAAATTAAGACAACAGTGAGCCCATGATGAGCAACACAAGCAGAATCATAGTGGCCTGCAACATAAAACCTACAGTAAACCCATTAAGTTCAACACAAGCAGAAACATCAACATGCTAGTCAGCAACATAAAACCAACAGTAAACCCATGAAGATCAACACGGGATCAACCCCTGGCCTTGTGCCTGTGTGGATGCCGAGGCGTGAGGAAGGCTGCCACTAGATCACCCAACTTTGATGCCAGGCCACACCTATGTTAGACGGCGGCACACTGCAACCAGGAATTGTGGGCCATTATTTCAGTAAGGTACGTGGAGGCTGGGGAGACGTGGCCTTGGCTGGTTTGAAATTATTGAACCTCCTGGGTAAATGGTGGTATTCGGAGAGGCCATGTATTTTGATAATTTGGTGTAAAGCTTGGAGGAACACTGCATGTATACAAGTGTTATTTGCAAAAAAAGTGTCGCTCATAAAAGTGATGATTCATTATATCCTTTGACTCCGAAATAAAAATGTTATAAATGGACCGTTGGACATGGGTAGTTGCAATATATGTAGTAGTAGTAGCAGCAGGAAGAACAGCAGCAGTAGTGGTAGGTAAGTAGTAAAATATTACCGTATAATTATGTAAAAACAAAACTTCACACGTAAATGGATGCACAATGTGGAAGCTAGCCTAATCACCACCTTTCCCTTGGTTCAATATACATTATTTCTTCTTTACGTTCGACTGAGCTCATATTATGATTTTTGAAGAAGACGGACAATTTGTAAAGATGAATCAATATTATACACAAATTAAATATATGATAATTGAGTATCCAATGTACTGTGCTTTATCTTTAAATAAGGAATTTACTTATATTACTTATATATTTTTAATGACCATGAAGTTCCAGTTTGAATATTCTTTCTGGGTGGCCAGTCATTCCTAGTTGGTTTGGAAATTATCGTAACAAAGCGATACTGCTAGCAAATGGGGAACGGGTGGGGTGGTGGGTTGACTGAGCGGGGAGAGAACCCTAACAGATTTAGAAGGAATTCTAAAATACACGTACTATCTAACAGGTCAATGAGATATACATTCACAAATGGACAATTTATCGATATCAACATTCAGAGAGAAAATCAATTATGCTATATTGAGCATATGATTCTCTAGGCACTTCAAACCAGTGCACAGTTTGAATGTGGAATTAACTGTGTTAAGACGGTGTTGTAATGGTTTAGTTGCTTATGTTCTAGGTGTGGTGTCCCGAGTTCGAATCCCGGGAGGATCATATGTTTTCATTAAATTATTCTAGTGCATTGGGGTTTGTAATGGAGGATTAATGTTAAGAACGGGGTGTTCCTAAATTATATTATTCATGCAAGGCTAATGTACTGTATATTGGAAACGACAAGTATATCTTTTGGCGTGTCAGTGGGCTTTGTGGTACTGTGTCATGTAATGGATATAAAATATATACATATCATAATAAAAACACAGCTTGTTAAAGCATGAATTATAAATTTTGTTTATCCAATATTCATTATACGAAATGATGTATAGACCAATAAATATAATATCAGCTGACTAACTCATGACAATGGTATAAATTAGTGCATAAGCATTACATAGCACATACATAACACAATTACGATTGCAAAAAGCCATATCACCGCAAAATTTGCTTTTGAGATAGGCATACTGTAGGTACAATAATATTATGATAACCTTTTATGAAGGTCGTGCGTATTTCCGCAACCATGAGATAATTGCAATATACAGTACAGTATAGCTGCTTCTACTTTTACATATACCATGTTATAACAGTTTAGTTGGCGTAATATTGTTATCCAGTCTACATTCCAGCTTATGATATAATATATATGTACGAATAAATATTGGTTAATGCGTAAAAATAACTACAAAATGAAGAGTTTCGATTACCACCTTTCCATTACTATACACCAGTACACATAGTTAAACAAACTTGAAATGGGGATATAACTATCAAAAGCTAAGGCTGTATTTATTTGCCTTTATGTATTATTTAACTTACAGCGATATTTGTATGTGCAGGTGTACTCTGTAGATGAATGTGATATGAACACGATTATAGCCGTATATAGTCTATACATACATACAGTATATGATCTCGGCGTTCAGTATACTTATTGTCTTCATATGATTATGATACTGTATTGTTTAAAAATTTATATTTCTCTTGGGAACTGTTATCCTCTATTTCGTGGTTCGTTTTCCTTGAAACTACATATTTGGATCAATGCATACAAATCAATGGCATAACTGCCCTTTTGATAAAAATCACAAAAAACAAATCACAAAGGGTGTGGGTACCAGGGGTAGCATTAAATAGATCATTTATTAGTTGGTACTATTTTGATTTAATAAATATTTCACACTGTGCTCACTACATGCAAATACAATATTTAATCAATCTAAAATGTAATTCAAAGCATTTGATGCAAATAGAATAGTCTAGCTGAAAAATGTATGACTATATTCAGAAAAGAGAAATAACATCAAAGCTTTACACTGTGTTTACTGAAGTTATCTATTACTGTCAATGATAATTATAGCCATCATAAAGTATGTAAGCGCTAATAAAATGTTTATTCTTTTAATTATAATATTGCACTGTACGAGAGCAATTTATATATGGACCGCTAATACTATTATAATTCACTGGTCAACAATTTGTTTTTCTTGCATGGAAACTTACAGCAGTTTTAGACTAATTTTGGGGTGCTGAATCCAAATCTGATCTCAGATTTGCTCTAGCACATCACATTTTTGTGCTATCTGTTGTTACGGCTGGATCGGCAATACATATTCGGGATTCTTGATCGTAGGACAGAAATGGCTTATGTGACAACGACACGCTCGATTCCAGTCCCAAATACTATATGCTCCAGACAACAAAAGCACCAACGCCCTACAGAGTTATCGTCTATGGTAACGAGGTACCTTAACTCGGCGAAAGTGTACAACAGGGGTAGGCTATGAGGCTAAACTCCCTCAGACATTTATAGGTTACGTTATGACTAAAGAAATGCAATACTCAAGAAACTACGTTAATATTAAGCCTCTAATAATGTAGAATAGAAGCAGGCTAAAGGTATGACAGTGAAATGCTAAATGACAAATGTACACGCCTACTTGAAAGCGCGTGCACTAGAATAACTGTCCCCTACTAACATGCACTAGCATGTAGCATACAAGATGTTCATGATCCAGTAGATACCTAATAATACACATGGAAGGAACATAAATAGTAGTCACTTATTATAATAATGAATCTATACTTGGAATAACTAAAAGGTTGCAGGCAACAGTACTGCGCCGGTAGCCTACTACCGCATAGGCTACTTCGCTTCTCTCACTCTGTCTCCCCTCTGAGTCCGTATGCGCCCTACGCAATAGAACTCTGGAAACAGCAGCAAAACGACAGTGCAGTTAATTGATACATGAAAGTATTAATAGTGTTGTCTAGTGTGTGAGTAATGTGTATTGTAAAGTGTTACATACATAAACTTAAAGAGAGCTGCAATGCATAGTAAAATAAAGATATAACCCACTCATCATCCCCATGTGTTCTAGCTAGCAGGCCAAGTCACAGGAACAACGAGTCCCAGCACCGAAAGCGAGAACCCAGGAAAAGACTGCAGAGAACACAAGGACAGATAAATTACGTTACTCTACTATACCGGCACTACGAGCGAGCTGTAGTCTCTGGTACTGCACTCGCTCCTGGCTCGGTAGGCAAATCAAGGCTAAGTCCTCGCCCCTCTACAGACAACTCCTGGGCATGGTCGGGCTCTTACACATGGCACTAGTCTAGTCACAAATTGGATGATGAGCTGGGCATATAACTCGTGAACATGTAGAACGTTCACCAACTATCCTCATCAAGAAGATCGCTGTTCACATTAACCCCTTAAATCTAATACATGTAAATATATGCTTGTCCTAAGAGTAATACGAGAGGTGAGTGCTGAAACTCCTTTAGGACCTCAAGGGAAGGGTATGCATTTAAATAGAGAGAAGAATGAAATGAGAGTAATGTCGTCAGAGAGAAAGAGTGCAACCGTGAGAAATTGGGAGAGAGGGCAAGGGATGTTAGAATCTCAAAGGTTCTAGGCAACCTGATCATGGAACACACAGCGAGCCTCCATGCAATGTGCAGTACGACAACATGGGCAACCCAGGCAGCATAGGCAGGCGGCAATGTACTACCAACCCTGTCGCACCTAGCTATAAGCGCAGGGCTGCCAACCGGTCCATACGTCTGGCAACCATTGCTACCCTCTCGCTCTGAAGTCTAACTCACTCTCTCTCTCTGAATTCCTATTGTCTTATCTATCAACTTCTCTATTGATACTACATATTAAATGGAAGGTCTCGACATGGCTTAAAACAAAACCCACCACTGGTTAGCAAATGACGAGACCTTTGCAGAGATACAAAGAACATAGTTATACGTTGTCACACTCAATATAAGCAGCCAGCACGGTACACGGTACCGCACCGTGGCGGTACAGTGGAGTACCAAGGAGTACAATCAGGTTAAGTTGCCACGCACTGGGTGCGTCACAGCCCCCCCAAGATTTTAGATAATCGACCTTAGAAGCATTATCAAAATCTGACAGGCAACCAACCGACCTGCTACCCTTAGCTGCCACTAATTGCAAAAGGTGCACAACAACTGAAGTGTGAATTATACATAAAACACAATATCGCATGCATCATGCTACAACAATAAAGACTTACAAAATTTAAAAAAAAATTTCTCGTTTATTTTATTGTTTTATAATCTTTTTGGACGGCGTTATGATAGCCTAATTTTACTCCTGCTCAACCCACACACCGTGCACGACTATCCTGGATCATCAACCCTTGATAGACAATCTGCTATCACGTTCTCACTCCCGGCAATATGCTGAATGTTGAGATTATACTCTTGGAGCATTAGGGACCACCTGGTCAACCGCATATTCCGATTGTGAAACTGATTTAGGAATTTCAAGGGATGATGGTCCGTATAAATCGTCACTACCGGGCCGTAGGCTGGAACATAAACTTCGAAATGTTTGAGCGACAAAACGATAGCAAGAAGCTCCTTCTCTATAGTCGAGTAATTCCTTTGTGCCGAATTAAACTTGCGAGAAAAGAAGCTCACTGGGTGTTCCAAGCCCTCGGAATCAGTCTGCAGTAACACTGCCCCGGCACCCACACCGCTGGCATCAGTCGCCAGCTGAAAACTCCTGGAGAAGTCTGGGGCTCTCAAAATCGGATGTGTACACAGCAGGTGCTTGACTAGGTCGAAAGCCCTCTGACACTCCGCAGCCCAACAGAACTTCACTGACTTCGACAGTAGATCAGTTAACGGTGCTAAGACAGTAGAGTATCCCCGGATGAAGCGCCTATAATAGCCTATCATACCTAGGAACCGCATGACCTGGCGCTTAGTGGTGGGCCTGGGAAACATATTGATAGCCTGTATCTTGCTCAGGGGGGGGGCACACCCGGCCTAACCCGACCACGAAGCCAAGATACTGCACAGTAGCCTTTACAAACTCGCACTTCCTCAGGTTCACCACCAGCCCAGCATCGTGCAACTTCCCAAACAGGGTCTCTAAGTGCCTTAGGTGATTTTCAAAATTGTCATCATACACTATCACGTCATCAAGGTAGACCGTGCAGTTAGGGATTTCGTCACAAATATCGTTCATCAGGTTCTGAAACGTGGCAGGTGCGTTCTTAAGCCCATAAGGCATTACGTTACATTGGTAGGTCTTGCCATCTACCACAAAACCACAAACTTGCTTAGCTCGGTCCGACAGGGGTACTTGCCAGTAGCCTTTTACAAGATCAATTTTAGTAAGGTACTTTGCATTCCCTATCTTGTCCACGCTGTCGTCAACTCGAGGCAAAGGGTAAGGGTTGGTAGTGGTCAAGCCATTTAGCCTACGAAAATCTATGCAGAACCGCACCTTGCCGTCAGGTTTAGGCTGCAACGTGACGGGTGATGTCCACTTCACATAACCTTCAGTGATCATCCCTCTCTCAACCATGTACTTTAACTCCTCCCGTAAAGCTGGCAACTTTACCGGGGGCACACGGTAGGGCACTGACTTGAAGGGCACATTATCACCGACGTCCACGTCGTGCGTTACCTGAGTAGTGAGACCTGGGTGTTCGGCGAAAACAGAGGGGTATGACCTGAACAGGCCTAGGACAGCAGCACCCTGGTGCTCAGGCAGGTGACTTACAGCTTGCCTAGCCTCTTGTTCAGTATTCCCCGCCCACTGTTCCGCGGAAATGACACAGTCCCAGCTATCCTCCTCAGCAGCATGACTGTCCCCACCTCCTTCTCCACCCTGGCCGCTGCAGGCCAGCACAGGGACAGTGAGAGGCTCTGAGGGGCGTCTCACATACTCTTTCATGAGGTTAACATGACATAACTGATGTTTTTTCCTACGGTCAGGTGTTGCAACGAGATAATCAAGGTCGGACAGTTTCTTAGCCACCACATACGGCCCAATAAACTTGGCAGAAAGGGGGTGTCCAGGCAAAGGTAAAAGCAACATTACCTCCTGACCCACCGAAAACTCCCGAAGCTTCACCTTGGCGTCATACTGGTGCTTCATGACCGCCTGTGCATTAACCAAGTTATTACCTGCCGCTGCCATGCAACCTATAAGTCTCTCCCGGCTCTCAAGGATATATTTAAGTACAGACCCCGGCTTCTCTTCGCCCTCCCAGATCTCTTTCACCATACTTAAAGGTCCTCTCACATTATGGCCAAAGACTAGTTGATTTGGACTGAACCCCAGGCTCTCTCCTGGGACTTCACGTGCAGCGAACAGAACATACGGCAGACCCAAATCCCAATCAGTGTCATGTTCTGCACAGTAACAGCGTAGCATACTCTTCAGGGTCGAGTGCCACCGCTCCAAGACTCCCTGACTCTCGGGATGGTAGGCTGACGACACTACAGAGCATATACCGTGCAACTGAAGGGTTTGCTTGAACAATTTGGATGTAAAATTGCTCCCCTGGTCTGACTGCATCTCACGTGGAAATCCATAACGGGAACAGAACAATAATAAGTTTTTAACAACTGCCTTTGCCGAGCCGTTTCTCATGGGGTATGCGTCCGGGTATCTCGTAGCCACATCCATGATTGTCAACAGGAATTTATTGCCACTACTAGTAGGCGGGAAAGGGCCAACCAAATCTACTACAACTTTGCTGAACGGAGGCCCGGTGACAGGTATGGGAAACAAAGGTGCCTTCGGGATGGTCTGGTTAGGCTTCCCCGTTGTCTGGCAGGTCGCACACCCAGCCACCCATGCACAGACATCAGCCTTGACCCCAGGCCACCAGAAAAACCTGCCCAATGCCGCCAATGTTTTTGTTACCCCCAAATGACCCGCCACCGGCACATCATGCGCCAGACACAATAAGGACTCTCTATACTTATTTGGAACAACCACCTGGTCTACTACCCTCGCACCGCCCTCCCACTTCGATTTGGGGTCTAGAAATCTGCGGTACAATATCCTGTTGAGCCTAAAGAAATCTCCCGGCTTCGCATCCCCATCTTCCTCCAACTCTATGGCACCATTGCTATAACGAGCTAGGCTAGCGTCTTGCAGCTGCTGCTCACTAATGTCCCTGGGCGTCAATGCATCAAGATGGTTTTGTAATAAGACATTACCCCGGCTAGTAGGCTCTACTGCCTTAGTGGCTCTCGCTACAGCTCTTGCCTCACGCGAAGTCTTACCCAACTCTGCCTTGTTACACACCATATCTGGGCCAGAGTCAACTCCCGTGTTTATTATAGGTCCAAGTACCGAATCACCGAGAAGTGCAGCAGAATCAATGTCCCTTTTCCTGCCCTTAGCAACCTTCTCCTGATCCTTCCTCCACTGTCCCCGAGGTTGAGTGCTAGGCTGTGCAGGAGCCGCAGAGCGAGATCGGGTTACCACACAGGCCATCTCATCCTGTTGGCACCTCCCAACCCATTCCCGATTCTCACCATCCACGTCGGCCGCCCTCTCGGCAACGACTAAGGGTGGAGTCCCGGAAGTGGGCACCGCAAAGTCGTTGCCGAGAAGAAGGTCGACGCCCTCAACTGGCAAACACTCAACGATCCCTACATCCAGCTCCCTGCACACCTCTCCCACTCTCAACTCCAACCTCACAAGTGGGTATGACCTCGTAGCATTTATACCCTGCACCACAACAACTCTGGCCGCATTTATCGGTTTCCCTGTGAAGTTCCTCAACAAAGTTTGCGAAGCCCCCGTATCCCTCAGCAAGTCAACCCTCCGTAGTTCACTCCCCCAGCTCACAAACCCGTGTCCCCGATGGTCACAGAAAGTGTCCCGGACAGGTGTCGAGCCTTCCGTACGCTTCTTTACCGCGTGTGCCTCAGCTGCTGACAACCTACCCCGGGCAGTTGCTGCAGCCTTCAGAGACACACCGATACTGTGAACCAATGACACCGGCTTAGCGGGAGTGTTACTAGGGCACTCACGTGAATAATGGCCTAGCTTCTGACATTTGTAACATTTCACATCCCCAATGGGCTTCTTCCCTTGTGCGGGCGAAGAAGGGGCCTGACCTTTAGTAAACGGGAGAGGCTTGTGTTTGTAGGTGTTATTAGGTGCAATGCATTTAGTGTGGTTATGTGTGTCATAGGATTTGTTATTATCGAAAACTCTGGTGGGTGGGGTATAGCGCCCCTTCTGCCCTGACTCAGCCCTCTGAGCGGCACCGCAACCACGAATCAATGATAATCTGAGGTCTGCCATCTTGGCAGCCTCCTCTACTGTCTTGGGACATTTTTCCTTAATGTTCAGCGTTAGATCGGTTCCAGTACATTTGTAAAACTGTTCCAGATAGAAAAGTTGCTTAATTTCCTCAGCCGACTCTGCGTGCTCGGACCGAAACCAGTTATTACCTGCATCTGTTAAGTCCCGTGCGTGCTCCATAAAACTGACGTCGCTCTTCTTATTCACGCCACGGAACTTCAATCTATAAGTTTCGGGTTGCAGTTCGTAGGCCCGGAGCACAGCCTCCTTCACCAGTCCATACACTACACTCTCGTCCAGTGACAGTGCATCGTAGGCTTTCAACCCCTTACCCACTAGACGTGATGAAACTAATGCTGCCCATTTAACCTCCGGCCAGTCATACTCACGACACTTCTTTTCGAAACGAGCAAAAAACTCAGTCACTGCTGTCTCATCAAATGCGGGTACTAACTTAATTAAATGCGAAAGTGAGTCGGTAACCCGGTGCCCACCACCGAGATGACGCCCCGTGGTCTCTACTCTAGACTTCTCGACATCCATTTCAGCCTGGTACCTGGTTGCATCCTGATTGGCTTGGATTCTAGCAACCTCTATGCGTTCTATACTAGCCTGTTGTATCTGTATCTGAGTCTCCTGCAGCTTAAACTTAGCTAGTTCTAGCTGAAATAACATCTCAGGAGACAGGCCTGGGGGGGGAGAGCACAAAATGGGGGATCCACACCGAGACGTGTTTACGGGTAAGCCAGCTTGCCCTTGAGAACCCTCCTGCTGCATCGTGCTAAGACTCGCTGGCTGAGGGCCCAGCTCAGGGGTAGAGTGGAATGGAGGCTTGGAGGGAACCCCCCAAGACCCCACTCCACCCACCGCCCCATCGCCATCACCCAACAAACATGCCACCAAATTCTTCTTGGGCCAACTGTCAGGACAGTCCCGCCCCAAAACCGTGGCTAAACAGCGAAGACCGTAACAATCAATAGCCTGCAGGCGCTGTTCGGTCAAAGGTGTCTGCAAAAATGCCCGGGCATCCCTCTCTCCACTTATAACACTCCCCTCCCTAAACATCTGTTGTACTTGCTGGTTACTAGGCTGTACCGTGTTATCCTCCCCCGTAAATGATGAGTCATTAGACATAGTGCTGGTTATACAATTGCTGTTCATAAAAAAAAAGAAGTGCTTATTACTAATTGCAGTCTCGACTCACAAAATGTTAAAGATGCTTGAATGACTCTACTCTAGACACCCCCAACGAAACAATCTGCAAGTCCACCAATACAATAATGACACAATAAAAATTCCTCCAATATGCAAGAAAATTCTAGCCAGCTCTACTAGGTAGCATAGAATAGTTCTCCAAAAAACATGTGATAGGATACTACTGAATCTTGTGCAAGGTCGCCATTTTGTTACGGCTGGATCGGCAATACATATTCGGGATTCTTGATCGTAGGACAGAAATGGCTTATGTGACAACGACACGCTCGATTCCAGTCCCAAATACTATATGCTCCAGACAACAAAAGCACCAACGCCCTACAGAGTTATCGTCTATGGTAACGAGGTACCTTAACTCGGCGAAAGTGTACAACAGGGGTAGGCTATGAGGCTAAACTCCCTCAGACATTTATAGGTTACGTTATGACTAAAGAAATGCAATACTCAAGAAACTACGTTAATATTAAGCCTCTAATAATGTAGAATAGAAGCAGGCTAAAGGTATGACAGTGAAATGCTAAATGACAAATGTACACGCCTACTTGAAAGCGCGTGCACTAGAATAACTGTCCCCTACTAACATGCACTAGCATGTAGCATACAAGATGTTCATGATCCAGTAGATACCTAATAATACACATGGAAGGAACATAAATAGTAGTCACTTATTATAATAATGAATCTATACTTGGAATAACTAAAAGGTTGCAGGCAACAGTACTGCGCCGGTAGCCTACTACCGCATAGGCTACTTCGCTTCTCTCACTCTGTCTCCCCTCTGAGTCCGTATGCGCCCTACGCAATAGAACTCTGGAAACAGCAGCAAAACGACAGTGCAGTTAATTGATACATGAAAGTATTAATAGTGTTGTCTAGTGTGTGAGTAATGTGTATTGTAAAGTGTTACATACATAAACTTAAAGAGAGCTGCAATGCATAGTAAAATAAAGATATAACCCACTCATCATCCCCATGTGTTCTAGCTAGCAGGCCAAGTCACAGGAACAACGAGTCCCAGCACCGAAAGCGAGAACCCAGGAAAAGACTGCAGAGAACACAAGGACAGATAAATTACGTTACTCTACTATACCGGCACTACGAGCGAGCTGTAGTCTCTGGTACTGCACTCGCTCCTGGCTCGGTAGGCAAATCAAGGCTAAGTCCTCGCCCCTCTACAGACAACTCCTGGGCATGGTCGGGCTCTTACACATGGCACTAGTCTAGTCACAAATTGGATGATGAGCTGGGCATATAACTCGTGAACATGTAGAACGTTCACCAACTATCCTCATCAAGAAGATCGCTGTTCACATTAACCCCTTAAATCTAATACATGTAAATATATGCTTGTCCTAAGAGTAATACGAGAGGTGAGTGCTGAAACTCCTTTAGGACCTCAAGGGAAGGGTATGCATTTAAATAGAGAGAAGAATGAAATGAGAGTAATGTCGTCAGAGAGAAAGAGTGCAACCGTGAGAAATTGGGAGAGAGGGCAAGGGATGTTAGAATCTCAAAGGTTCTAGGCAACCTGATCATGGAACACACAGCGAGCCTCCATGCAATGTGCAGTACGACAACATGGGCAACCCAGGCAGCATAGGCAGGCGGCAATGTACTACCAACCCTGTCGCACCTAGCTATAAGCGCAGGGCTGCCAACCGGTCCATACGTCTGGCAACCATTGCTACCCTCTCGCTCTGAAGTCTAACTCACTCTCTCTCTCTGAATTCCTATTGTCTTATCTATCAACTTCTCTATTGATACTACATATTAAATGGAAGGTCTCGACATGGCTTAAAACAAAACCCACCACTGGTTAGCAAATGACGAGACCTTTGCAGAGATACAAAGAACATAGTTATACGTTGTCACACTCAATATAAGCAGCCAGCACGGTACACGGTACCGCACCGTGGCGGTACAGTGGAGTACCAAGGAGTACAATCAGGTTAAGTTGCCACGCACTGGGTGCGTCACACTGTATACCCCATTTTCATGGATTTTGCCAAAAATTTACTTTTCGTCACTCATGGCGGATGGTCAGTGATTGTTTTATTCTTAGAATATGGTGTTTTATTATTAGGATAGTGCGTTTATAATAGTGAGGGTTTTATGTAAATATCAATGTTTATGTATTTTTTCATATTTGTTTACAGTTCGTGAATAGCAAGTAGTTTAGAGTGACGGCAGCGAAAGGGTTAACAAACATGTTCATGCAGAATCTTGCTTTAAAACCACTTACTGTTTTTTTTGTTTTTTTTCAGGTGTGAACTGATTGTATAATTCTACATAGAGTACTGGTTGCTGGTATAAAACACTGCACTGTACCACTGTGATCTAGCTATGGCTACAACATCCCAAAGAAGGAAATGCTGTACTGACGCAGATATCTTCTGCTACATCTGTGGAAACTTCACTTTGCAGGCTCAAAGGCGCAACATCAATAACTTTGTCAAGAAGGTGTATCTTGCCTACTTTAAAGTACCACTTGGAGACCAGGACAAAAGCTGGGCTCCTCACAAAGTGTGCAAAACCTGTGTTGAAACTTTGCTATCATGGTCTCAAAGAAGGAATGCTAAGCTCAAGTTTGGTGTGCCAATGGTTTGGAGAGAACCAACAAACCATTTGCAGAACTGCTACTTCTGCCTTGTCAATGTAAAAGGTTTCAATAAGAAAACCAAACAACACTTGCAATACCCAGATAACCCATCTGCCATTCGACCAGTTGCACACTGTGAGGAAATACCTGTACCTGTATTTACTGAGCTTCCAGAGATTGATGTCGAAGCCCTCAATTTACCTGCTTCTACAGATGAAGATGATGAGACTGATCTTTTTAAGCCATCTGATGCAGATTGTGATAAACTTTCTCTGTTTAGTCAGCCTGAATTGAATGATCTGGTCAGAGATTTGTATTTGCCAAAGCAGTCTGTTGAATTGTTGGCTTCCAGGCTGCAAGAGAAAAGACTGCTGGAACCTGGCACTAGTGTCTCCTTTTATCGTAACAGAGAAGCAGAACTGCGGAAGTACTTACATTCAGATGGTCAGCTTGTTTATTGTAATGATGTTGAAGGGCTTCTTCTCACTATGGGACTGCCTGCATATGATTCAATTGAGTGGAGACTTTTTATTGACAGTTCGTATAGGAGCTTGAAATGTGTTTTACTTCACAACGGAAACATATATGGTTCAATCCCAATAGGACACTCTGTAAAAATGAAAGAAGAGTATGCCAACATCAAGATTGTTCTGGAGAGGTTGCAATACCATGTTCATGGATGGGTAATTTGTGTGGATTTGAAAATGGTGAACTTTCTGCTGGGCCAGCAAGGAGGTTACACAAAATACCCCTGTTTCCTGTGCTACTGGGAGAGTAGGGCTACAGTAGACCACTGGGTGAAAAAGAAATGACCACCAAGAAACAGTTTGATGCCTGGTGACAAGAACATCATTAATGACCCTCTGGTTGATAGGAAAAACATTGTCTTTCCCCCACTGCACATAAAACTTGGTTTGATGAAGCAATTCGTCAAAGCTCTTGATCACAGTGGAGACTGCTTCAGCTATATATGTTCAACCTTTCCAAGTCTCAGTGACGAGAAGAAAAAGGCAGGAATATTTGATGGACCTCAAATAAGAACACTCCTCAGGGATCCACACTTTGTTACAACAATGAATGCGGCAGAGGCTAGAGCTTGGAATGCATTCTCTGATGTGGTGCAGAATTTCCTTGGGAACAGGAAAGCTGACAACTATCAAGAGATTGTGGAGGAGCTGCTCTTGAGTTTGCAAGCACTTGGATGTAGAATGAGCATCAAGGTGCACTACTTACATAGTCACTTGGGCAAGTTTCCAGAAAACCTGGGTGATGTGAGCGAAGAGCAAGGTGAACACTTTCATCAAGACATTAAAGTAATGGAAGAACGTTACCAAGGTCGATGGGACTCAAACATGATGGCAGATTACTGCTGGAGCTTGATGAGAGACATTCCAGAAGCTGTACATAAGAGATCGTCAAAGAAGAGGAAGTTTATGCAGTTGTAACATGACCACAATGAATAGACTTTTTGTACATAGTTTTGTTATCTTCACACTTAATTCTTACAAGCTAATGTGCATTCACTCTCACAACTTTGTGCTAAGACTCATTAAATTGTTGTATCTATGTATGTTTAATTCTTCCATTAGGAGCATAAATTGCGGTTTCTTGCGAAAATGCAAGATTTTATATCTCGAAAACCTGATGTGATAGACAAAAACTGATGACAGATTTGGATTCAGCACACCAAAGTTAGCTAAAATCCATTGGAATACCTTGTGCCAGAAAAATCGTGTTGACCGGTGAATTATTGTTATAAGAGGGCTGACAAAATAATTACTCTCGTAAATCGAAAAATATTTATATATACTATAATTAGCTATCTCATTAAAAACAGCAGACATATATGACTGTAGGCAGTTCTTAGTATGCCCATATGCATCTGCAAATAATTGAAGTGTTTTTATCATACCACTAGAAACATTCGTTTGTATTTGTACCCCGTTTAAGATAATAACTTTAAACCGTACATGTACAGCCAAAACACATACAATTGTTAACTCGTATCATGCTTCCAATGGCAATTTATTAGGACAACTAACGGACGTACTTAATATTGGCTCTTAATTTTGTAATCTAAAAAACAAATAAATAATATATATATATATATATATATATATATACACATTATAATGTATTACACAATGTTGCTTCTGGCACAAAACAGCTTCAACAAAATGTACTGCTCATGCAAATTATATTACTTAATATGTACCGCTTGTTCAAACACGGGCATTATGAAAGTCAAATGGTTCCTGCAATATACGTACAATATTCAGCACTATCTAATATTATATTTTACAGCCGGGTTACTTTACCGGAAACTGCTTACATAGTCGATAATATCATTAAGGATGCATTCTCAAACATTTGCGGTGGATTTGTCTCATACAATGTTTATTACCCAATAATTTCCACTGAACTCATTTATCAACATTATATTGAAAAAAAATATGCAAAAAATATCTCTCTTTATCTCAGACACACACACAGACAGACGTGCACTCTCTAGTTCTTGCTTGCTCGCTCACTCTCTCTCTCTCTCACTCACTCACTCTCTCTCTCTCTCTCTCTGTTAATGTAGGCCACACTGTACAGGTTGCTGACCAATAGGTAAGTACATCACGGTTAGTAAGAACCTACCATTATCAAATATTTCACCAGCTAATTTAAACGGTTAGCTGGACAGATATACGATTATCCATTTATTTTGTAGGATATAATTCAATTTTAATAAGGGTTTAGCGTGAGTTTTAAAATACGTATAAGTTTAATTAATGCGGCAGGTGATACAGTATACTAATGCTTAATGATAATACACTACGTTAATATATTTACCCCATATTATGTGTTGTAAAATTGTGTTGAATTTGCCGGAGGCATCAGTATTCTAGTATAACTGATCCATTATACTACTGTATATTCAGCAATTGTACACTTTTCCTCTAATAAACTTGAATTATACACATTATCAATTGTTAATGTTTTATTTATAATAACAATCAATTGACGGTTTGATTATTATATTTGATCTACACCACACGATTCAAGGCAGCTTAAGAATTACCTCACTAAAATAACCACCCTATTGAAGCTAATATTAATACAATCATACATCTGAAGCAAGATAAAAACAAAAAGGAGCTAGTTTAAAGGGTTGATGTTGTCAGTACATTGTGTCAAATATACCTATATCTTAGGTATGGAGAGTAAATACTATAGGAATGAAATTCACTGTATTGAAGTGCTTTCGTAAACTTAACCCTGCAACATGAATAAATCTTCACCGCTAAGTATATTGCACCGCCGAGTGGCTGTTGTACTGAGACTAGCTTCCCCACTTTAATATTATTCTGGAATGTGAATCGCCCCGCCAGCCAAGGGACCGTCTATATGCTAATATGAAGACTGGGTACTCCGCTCGTATAAAACCATCCGAAGAACATACATATTTGCCTTCGGTTTTAATTAAATGTAAATAATCTGAAGCAGCGAAATACGTTGTTGAATTAACTCCTTCCGTATGCTAATTCCTATGGTTCCTCTTTACTGGTTATCATTAGACGATTGTATTCAGCTTGGGGATTATTTGTGGGATTCAAGTGAAAATAGTGAAACAGATTTTACCAACTTCAACATTAAAATATAATTTCAAGCTTATTAAAATTGGCTTATGTAATATCGCCATCGTATCAAAGTGTTTAAAGGGTCGGGCGAGAGGGTGGAACTACAGCCAGTACTCTTCGTGCACCGTTGATGGGTATTGCAGGACTCGGATGGAAGGACGGAAGGACACGAATGCGCCTCTTGAGGAATTAAATAGTTTTGTTGCATGACATTAGACAATTTGTGTAAGACTTTAAAAATTTACGCGGACGAGTGTATAGGTTCCGTCATTTTCAGTGTGTATAATGTTCTTAGGGAATTCCATAATCCTATTTCATTTAATGTGTCAGTAAGGCGGTAACATGTAGTTAATTAACACAATCGAGTAATCAGATATGATTAATTGAACAACATATAATGTATTAGACCATAGGCTTAAGTCCAAACAGGCAGTTCGTACGCGTGTCCCACCAAATGTTCGTAACCTTTTAACACGGGAACGGAAAAGTTATCCTTGGCAAAATATATCACTCACACGATTTTTAAGCACTAACTCCTCCCATGTCCTTATATTAAGGGGAGACGGACCGTTTTTTCTTCTTTTTCTATTTATTAATTTATTCCGTTATTTCTTAGTTTTCTCGCTAGACCTCCATCAAGCTTAGAAAAACACCCCTAGACCCCCCTTCAAGATAAAATTGTAAATTTTTCGGTAAACAAAAATTCCCGGACGAAGGCCGGTTACTCCTGAAGTTTAAGGCTCGCTATCGCTCGCCAGGAAATAATCGACACCTAAATGGCACGGAAGGTCTTAAAATTGACAACGAAATGGGGCGAAATGTGTTAAAACCGCCAAACTAATGGGCCGAACGTCTTTCTCAAAACAAAATACAAGGGAGAAAGGGGATCAGATAAACGACCCATCTTCCCTTAACCTCAACAGTCCATCAGCCTCACCTTAACCTCAACAGTCCATCAGCCTCACCTTAAGCTAGAACAACATTCACAGATGGAAGGGTAAACTCTCTCCTCCATGTAAGTAAATATCACCTTAGCAACTCAACAGCCGAGCCCCACGAGAGCCACCAATAATTTGGATAAGATTGGTAAAAATAAGTTGATTGAGTACTGGGGTTGTCTCAATTAACGACTCCAGAGTAAACTAACTGGAGGGAAGGAAAACTGATGACCACCATCAATCCCCGGAACTTAAGCAATTGGAAGACAGCTCAACACCGGAGTCCACTTCTGCTGCAAATCCTGACTTTTATGTGCCGTTGCGAGGATATATAGCTGGGGGAATTACTACGGTTATGGTTCCCGGACAAGAGGAGGACCATTTATTTATTTGTTTGTCCTTGTGCATAACTTTTGGCTGTAGGTATAATGATTTTTATGTACAATGAAAATATTATTATTATTTGCATTTGCTGAAATGTGAAACTTATTTCAAGTAACAACTATTTGCCTCTAGTATGAGTACATTAAATCAAGATCGCTTATTTTATGGTCTTCAAAATTATGCACTAGGCTTTCCTGATAAATCTAGGTATTGGATTGCAAATGTTGCATACTTATTGGAAAATATGGATATTTTTGTTAGCGCTATATCAGCTTCCTCTCTGACTAAACATGTATTCAATTCATATATCATTTAACGAGTTAAATTTTAACAAACCTGGTTCGTAGCGTATATGAAAATAATCGAGGAATCCACTATAATTAATGCTCCTAGATTATTTATTTAGCAAGGAATTCGTGAATATATTCATGTATGAATGTAGAATAGAAAAGAAAACTCCACACTTGTTTCTGCCAATGCTTGGCTCCGACATGTGTTTGCCATTCTCCCAAAGGGCCCGGTGCGTAAAATGCAAATGGTAATAAAGGTTTTGGCTTTGATGTTTCCTGAATTCCCCGTATGAAGGGTAATCTCTCTCTCTCTCTCTCTCTCTCTCTCTCTCTCTCTCTCTCTCTCTCTCTCTCTCTCTCTCTCTCTCTCTCTCTCTCTCTCTCTCTCTCTCTCTCTTTCTTTTTTTGTTATACTAGGGTTGAAAAATAATGGTCACTTCATTAACATTGTGACATGTTACAAAAAGATTTTACAGGCTAAAGGAACATATGTTGCCATAGTTCTTATCTAAAAGCTTAACCAGAATTACACATTACTGTGTTTTACGTTATTCCACTGCAGCAGTTTCTTTAAGCCATTTGTTCGCCTTGCATTTGAAACTAGTCACAGTGTCATTAGTAATAATATTGTCTGCATTTACAAAATTATTCCACATCTTACAATATTTTGGGATAAAATGTCGCTGGTATGCTGTGGTGTGGCAGCGGGGCTCCTCTAGTGCGTCAGGGGCTCTCTCCACTGTTCTTGTGGTACGCTCCAGTCGTCGCTGTAGTTGCCTCAGTGACTGAAGGTGAGGGGCATGGTGGTTTTGTATCTTAAATAATGGTGTTATACCAGCCACATCCCTTCTTTGTTGTAAGTCATCCATTCTTGTAACATGTATTGCTGTAAAGCCATCTTCAATAATCCTGAGGGCTCTTCTTTGAACCTTATCCAGTAAACTAAGGTGTGTGTTGGCTGCACCTCCCCAAGGTAGATGTGAAAATTCCATAGCTGATCTTATTTGGGCTTTGTACAATACTTCTCTTCCTTTTTTGTCAACAAGATATGATATTTATCTCAAGGATGTTAATTTTGAAGATGCTTTCCTTGCGATGGTTTCGATATGACTCTTAAAAGATAATTTTTTGTCATAAATAACACCCAATATTTCAATTTCATTCTTTGATTTGATTGTGTTATTATTAAAATTCAGTTGGAGTTGAGACTCAGTTCTTGTAATAGCTAGAAACTGAGTTTTATGAGGAGCGAACCTAACCTGCCATCTCTCTCCCCATTTAATGATGTCCTCCAGCCTCCTGGTGACTAAGGCTACTGCAGCTTGTTCATCATTTGGGCTGTATGTCACTGCCAATGTGCCATCATCAGCAAAGGCTCGGGCTTCTGGAATGAGATGTAGCAGGTCATTTAAGAAGATGTTCCACAATAGTGGACTCAGGACACTTCCTTGAGGCACTCCTGCTTCAATATTGCAGAGGGCTGACTCCTTACCATCCATCACTACCTTAAATTTGGTGATGGGCTGGTCTATCAGAGTGAGAACTGAGCGATCTCTGCCATACCCATAGCTTACTCTGACTGTTCCTTTTACTTATATATTTTCTAGATCTCAAGTGACGGCGTCTCTTCCGTGGATTGACCTCCCAAGCCAAAGCGTCACATTTTTCCTTTGCCCCTCAACTTTCTCTTCATAATTGCTGAGGGGCACAGGGCCCTGGGTGGGGCTTTGGTTTCCCGGGCGTTTCTGCACCCTCCTCAGCTCCCCGCCATGGAGTGGCTTCGGTCACCCAGGCTTTGTTGTGGTAAGCAGGGATGGTTCTGTGGGGGCGCTCGGTTATGGCCTTGGCTTTGCTCGGGGCCTTGGGGCTGTTCGGCCAGGCAGCTTGGGGAACAACAACAACAACAAACCTTAAGTTTTCTTTTGTTCAGGTAGCTGTACAATACATTGTGTAGGGCACCGTCCATTCTATTTGACTTCAATTTCTCCAGTAGGGCATTGTGCCTAACTCCGTCGAATGCACCTTCAATGTCAAGTGCCAATACACAGGTTCGTTTGCCAGTGTCGAGTGCAGCAGTCCATTCTGATGTAAGAAAGAGGTGTAGGTCGGCAGCGGAGTAGCCCTTACGAAAACCATACTGTCCGTCACTTACTAGGTGGTTCTTGGTTAAATGGCGTTGGTAAGGCGTGATGAAATAATTTTTTCAAGTACTTTGCTAATTATACAGAGCAATGAAACTGGCCGGTAGTTTGCTATATCATTCCTGTTACCTTTTTTGTATATAGGAACCACATTGCAAACTTTCCACATATCAGGCCACTGCTGTTGGATCAGACAGTTATTAAAGATTATGGTGAGTGGAGCAGATAATTCTTTTGCAATTGTTTTCAAAATGCGTGCACTAATTCCATCAGGGCCTACTGCTCTCTTGTGGTCCAAATCTTTAAGAAGTGTATG
Organism: Lithodes maja; assembly: GCA_037953745.1. Classification (NCBI taxonomy): domain Eukaryota; kingdom Metazoa; phylum Arthropoda; class Malacostraca; order Decapoda; family Lithodidae; genus Lithodes; species Lithodes maja. The sequence continues at coordinate 64,346 of JBAKBP010006732.1, read as the reverse complement.
TATTTCAGCTTCTGTTGTGGTTACTTGTAGTATTTTTTCTTGTGATAAAGTTGGTATTCTAGGTGACTGTAGATGAGGGTTTGGTACTTTCATCTTCATGGAGAAATGGTGAGCAAAGGCATTGATTTTATCTGTTGTATTTAGGGCTACTACACCATTGGGAAGAGAAAGTGGTGGTATGGAGTTTTCTCTCAATGTCCCCTGTTTTTCCTTTATTATATTCCACCATTGTTTGCTTCCAATTTTTCCTTCGTTTATTTTTTTCTTAATACTTTGTTCCCACAGTTTGATTGCCCATTTATGTACTTGATGCATGTATTTTTCTGCTTTTCTGTGTATTTCTGTATTACGTGATGTTTTCCGCTTCTTATATCTGAGCCAAGCTTTGTATTTGGCGTCAGATGCAGCTTTGCACCGGGGGCCAAACCAGGGTTGATCAGAGTTCTTAGTGACATGAAGTTGGTGAGGGACATGACTATCTTGAATTGATTTTAACTTTGAAACAAAGTTATTTACCTGTTGGTTCACATCTCCTTGAATTATACTGGACCAGTCTGTTTGAGTTAGGCATTGTTTGATACCTATCCAGTTAGCTGACTCCCACTTCCAAAGGATACGTTCACTTTCTTCCTCTCTTGGCATCTTCAAATTAATTTTGGTAAGCACTGCTTCATGGTCAGAAGTGCCTACAAGTCCAAGTGGAGAACAGTGAATTGTGTGGGATGGTAAGTCGGTTAAAAAGGGATCAAGTGATGAGCCAGATATATGAGTGGGGAAATCAACAAAATTATGATGATTGTGTACTGCGAGCAAGTGATCAAAAGCAGTATGTACTCTGTGTTGATTTAGGTCTCCAAATATAATGACATTCTAGCAGTTGTTATTTTTCATCAGGTGGTCGAGATTGTCCATCAGAAATTGTAGCAGGTGTGCACCTTGTGAAGGTGGACGGTAACACCCACAGCAGAGGATACCTCTTCCACTATGATCGATCATCTTATAAAAGATTATCTCTAATTCATTTGGCGTTGCTGTGTCAATCATCTGTATTTGTAAGCCTTTCCTATGACACATAGCTACTCCGCCTCCTTGAGTGTTACGATCCTTGCGATACCAGGATGTGTAGCCAGGAATTTTTGCATAGGTGGAGGGTACAGCATTGTCAAGGAAGGTCTCCTGCAGAAACACAATATCAGCATTTTTCTTATTAACAAATTGGTGTGTTAATTCGCCAATATTTGTGTGGAAACCTTGTTATGTATGTTGGCTGAGATTATTCTCATCTCACTGGTGTAACCCCTGTGTTTGGGGACCAAACTGTTGGTTGGCATTTTGGTTAGTGAATGAGGAAAGGAATGGGTGTCCGAATGTTGGGTAATGTTGCATTTGATTTTTGTTGATTCCTGATAACTGCAGTGGTGAAGCTTGCTGTTGGACCTGAATCATACGAACTGCTGCCAAGGTTTCATGTGTTGTAGCCTTTATTGTGTTGATCAAGTCTTGTTGCCTCTGGTCAGCAATTCTTTCACGGCAGTTATGAGATGTGTGAAATTTTCGACTGCAATAATCACAGCACATAAGACTTGGACAATCCTGAGAAGAGTGATCATAGCGACGACATTCTGAGCACCTTTCTTCAATGTTCTGTTGATATTGGTTTGAGTAACTATGCTGATATTTGTTATTGTAGTACATTAGTTCTTGTTCCACATCTTTATTGATACTGTTGTTATTGGCATTAGAACGAATCTGTTCTTTGCTATGCTGTGGCTTTGTGAATTTATGAAGTTGGTTCTCTCTAGGATAAAAACTATTACTGTGCCTGTTATTTTGACCTTGTTTCCATTGATTATGTTGTGGTCCTTTGTGGGGTGCGGTCTGGCGTGGATGAACTTCTTGTTGTGGATGATATTCTCCACGTTGACGGCCCTCTTGGCGTGAATGATCTTTCTGACGATATTCTCGCCCTGGACGGTTTCCTTGGCTTGAGTGGTCTTGTTGGCTTATACAGTCCTCTTGGCGTGAACTTATTACTTTGCGTGGACGATCCACTCGGCTTGGATGAATATCATATAGATCTTCTTGATGAGATACTTGTTTTTGAGATGCAGGAGGAAGATGTTCTTTTCTCTTCTTTTGTTGGGTCCTGTAGGTGGCGTCCTCTTGCTGTTGCCTTTTACTCAGCACTTTTGTTTGTTAAGATGTCCACCATATATATTGTTCATCGTTTTCAACGATTAGTTTCTCCCACTCTTCATCTATTCTATTAGGAAAAGCTGAGAAGGCAATTGTGCGTGGTTTTATCTCTTCATGACTGTTATTTGTTGCGACTAGGGTGTCAATGACAGAGATTGCCTCTACCAGAATCTTTCTTTTCTCAGGTAACTGGTCTATAAGGGTTTTATACTGTACAAGTTTGGTTTTAGTGGATGACAGTTCTTCCCTCAGCTTTGTTATCAGTTCCACTAATTTATCAGAGGGTAGTTGATGCAAGTTATCTTCATCAACAACTTCATTGTGGATGGTTCTCTGTTCAGGATCAGACCTTTCTGTATAGAGAGTTACAGTAGCATCTATGCCCTGTAACTGTCGAAGTTCGTAGGTGTCTACACAATTAAATTCAGCTTTATCATTTAGGCAAGAAGAATGACATATATTTGGGGAATCAGTAGTTTGACACAACTTATCGACCTCAGGCTTAGCAGCCTTACCACAAACAGCGCACCAATGTTAGGTCGGTAGCATGGACGAGTGCAAGGTCGCTCAATTCTCCTTTAATAATTGATGAGTATTGTTGTCGTTGTTGTTCATTCTCCTGTATCAGTTGGTGTTACTTAATTTGCCATGTTTAAGAGTTTAGAATAGAAGTAAATGACAGGCTTACGGATTAATTCAACCTGAGTTGAGTTTTTCCAGTAGATTCCCAGTAAGCTGACAATTACCAAATATTCAATATAAGAGTATTATTAATGAGTCAAAATAACAAGTTTAATGTAGCGGTTTGAAGCTCTGAGTCAGTGTGGGGGTCCGATTGTTGTGAGGTGAGCTGTGTAGGTTTCACAGGGTTCGGTAGTTTGAGTCGGGATGGCTCACAGCTACGGTGATGTCGATATAAATAAAAACAATCACCAATCAGCCCATAATCGGGATTTTTTTTTATTTTTTTTTTAATGAAACATAGATTTTACTCTATATTTTCTGTGCATATAAATTTACAACATTAATACAGAGGGGGTATATCCTAGTTTCCTATCAGCCCAGTGGACGGACGGACGGATGGACGCACGCACGCACGCACGCACGCTCTCTCTCTCTCTCTCTCTCTCTTTCTCTCTTTACCACCACTATTTTGTTTCGATAGGCTGTTGTCTCTCTCCTATATTTGCTGTTTAACGTTTTTTCTCACGTTTTTCCTCTATAAAACTATGAACATTTACAAATTAACGATAAATAAGCCTAAACATAATGCAATAAAAGTTAATAATGATTCAGCGAGTTACTTTGACCTAAGAAATATTTAAGACAATTTAGAACAAACAAATAATAGAGAAAATATACATAATGCAAATAATGTAATTTATAATATAAAATAAATAAATAAATACATAAACACATAAATATAAAGTAAATCATGGGTACAATGCATAGCCCAAGTCATAATTTTGGATTTCATTCTTGGTATCATTGACGAATTTCCATTTTGAAAAAAGAACAAAGAAAAATAAACTTGATTAATTGTGCTATAACCTCTTTTGTGCTTTTTCATTAAGAGTTCGAAGCATATTATGAATTCACATTGAAATTGTTCTAGTCAATAAAGCTGGTTATAAATTATAATATATACCATAAAATACAGAGATGGACCGAATATTCGTTTCGTATTCGTATTTGCGAATATTCGCTATGTTTCTCAATATTCGTATTCGTATTCGTATTCGCTTTTCCATTCATAGCTATTTGCAAACATGCGAATATTTTCACGAAACCAATAGAAGATTTATACACAAATGTGAAATATTACATTTTAAAGCGTGCGTTCGCTTGTATAATGTCGGGGAAAGGCATGCTTCTTTATTAAACCCTCTAAGTACCATAGTATGTGAATGTTTTTTAAACTAATGGAACTGAAATTGTGTACATCGACTTCCAAACCAATCTGATGATCTCTGAATTTTGAAATAATTGTAATAGTTCCGAAATCTGACCTTGTTCATTATAACGGAATAAATTGTTACGACTGGGGTTCAAATATATCAGGGCTCTTATTCATTGGACTAGTAATGGCATAAATGTTACAACGGAAAGCGCTAGCTCCAACCTCTGAAGTATATTCCCAGTGAACAAAGAACACAAATACTCTACAGAGTTCTATATGCAATAATAGGCTATCAAACTCTCAATAAATGTGCTTCTACTCTAGGCTTAATGTTATGTGAAAACAGCCTATTACTACCTATAACCGAAGGTGCTTGGTTATGGTATACAAAGTAAGGTGGTAAGAGAAGTTACAGCTTACGTTACTTTAATCAATAAATGTCAGGCACTCCTGCATGAAAGAAAGTGCACTAAAGTCCTTCAACACTAACAAGGAATCTTCTTTAAATGTTAGATGTTATAAAGATGCTCGTATCGGAAATGGAACCCAAAAAGGCAGGCAGCGGAACAATGCTCGTGCAGGCTATGCACACAAAAAGGCAGAATATATAATGCCGTCGGAGCCAAGAATATCCTAAACACTACAACACTAATAATAATCGCCACAATACAGTATTCCTATCAACAAAAAGAGCCTAAGTCGTTTGTGTCTCAATACATCAAACTAGGCTGCGAAATGCTTGTGTAATCATAAATGGGTATGCATAAAAAGAGTAATTAGGTTAATATACTTAATGTCTACTATGATTGATAAAGTCTAGCTGGAGTCAATGATACGAGATACTGGTGCGCATGGCATGCTGCATAGCCTAGTGCAAATCTCAAGTCTGTGTGTCAAATATTACGTTAAAATGAAGGGTAGCTCTCTTGAGAAACCTTAATACCGAAGTATTAAGCGTTCTCCTGGCGTACCTCAAAGACAAACAACCGAGACTAGAACAGTGCAGAATGGTATAGGCAAAAAGCCCTCATTCGTGCATGCTCTACTCTCAATGGCACACAGACTAGGATTTACTCAATCAACTCCAGTTCTCAGGTATGTCGTGCCGCTTTTAACTAAAGCCAGCACTCATAGGAAACAATACCTTTTATATCAGACTCCTAGTCTAGCATTATCTAATCCAGCAGAACACTAATAATTAAAGGAAGCAGCAATATGAAAGCCAACCAATGCTTCGTGATCCACTTATCTTAACAACTAACATACACAGGTTATATCAGACCTTAACACACAATACAACTGGCCAGCATGAAGCTGATTTTGCAGAGTTAACCAAAGGGGATATAATGTTAATAAAGGTGGTGAAAGATATGGAAAATGAGAGAGATAGGCCGAGGAAAAGATTCTCAGGTAAGAGCGGGGACAGGTTGCAAGGGATAAAGATGGATGCGTTCTAGAAACCAGATCTGAGGGAGAGAGTGGCGAGGAACTAGTATATATACTTCGCACTAGCTCGAGCCGCGTGGGAAACTAGCGGTTGCAAGTCGTCCGACCACTCACAAGGCTTGCAGCATGGTAAGGACCTCTCTCCACCAACCCCCGCGAGGCAGCCAGCCGTGACGTCATCGAGCGGGACAAAAAACACTGCGCGCCACCTCTCACTCCGTTCTACTCCCTCTCTCTCTCTCCCAGATCCTATCATTACTAGTTAATGACAAAACATATACTTTACAATTAAATATATAAAGCCTTGACATGGGCGAAAACAAAGAGCCTTTCTGGACTGCCCATGACACGAGCTTTCATATGAAATAAAGCACACTCTAATACATAAACTGTAGCCCCATCCACTGCCCTGGCGATACTAGCGAGTCACTGTAGGACAAGCCATGCGGTTCTAACGGAGTGGTCAACGTCACACCCCCCCCAAGATTTTTCTCAGAGGCCCCAAGGCTCACAAAAATCTGATGGTTAGAACCCATGCTATATCTCCACTTCCCATCACCCAGCGGCAGTAAAATATCTGGCACAGTTCTTCAACAAAACATTCTTTTCAAAATTATAACCCTCCCAACACAATAGGTTAAATTATATGTAGTTATGCTCCTCAAGAGCGAGCTTCTCTAGCCCAGCATTCTGAGAGGAGTGCAACTCAGAATTACTGCTATAACATACTGAAAAAATTCAACTATCAAAGAAAGTTTTTTATTTGATTTTTATGTTTTTAATTTGTTTATTTCGGCTGCACTATAGGGGCAAGCCTAGTTTTTTCTTCTATACCAAACGCTCAACTCCTGCTTTACGACCCAATACGCTGGGCTACAACCGCGAGCCAACAAGCACCAAGCGCAAAATACCATTCAAACTAAAGCAGGAGGCTACCCGTGTGTCAATCTACCCAGGATCATATACCCTTGAACGACCATCTGCAACCACGTTGTCACAACCGGCAATATGGCGTATGTCCAGGTTATATACCAATAACCTTAGTGACCACCTGGTCAGCCTCATATTCCGATTGTGAAACTGGTCCAAGAACTTGAGAGGGTGATGATCTGGGTAAACTACAACGACCGGACCATAGGCTGGAACACAGACCTCGAAATGCCTCAGAGCAAGTACAACCGCCAGCAGCTCCTCCTCGACAACAGAGCAGCTCCCCTGGGCCGAATTGTACTTCTCCGAGCAGAAACTAACAGGATGCTCCAGCCCACCATCGTCCTTTTCCACAAGGACGGCACCAGCCCCCACACCACTAGCCTCCGTTGCTAGTTGGAAAGATAGGCTAAAGTCAGGGGCCCTGAGGATCGGGTGAGTGCACAACAGGTGTTTTACTTCTCCAAACACCCTCTCACACTCAGGCGCCCACTTGAACTTCTCATCCTTCCAGTTATCCTCCACCTGAGCTTGACTGTCCCATTCTCCTTCTCCACCTTGACTGCTAAACGTCATCACAGGCACAGTGAGAGGCTCAGGGGGGTGCCTCCCATACTCCTTCATGGGATTAACATGACATAACTGATTGCGCTTCCGTCTGTCTGGAGTGGCTACCAAGTAAACCAGGTCCGATAGCTCCTCCACCACCCTATAAGGACCAGTGTACTTCGCTGATAAGGGGTGACCTACAAGGGGCAGTAGAGTCAACACCTCCTGACCCACGTGAAACTCCCTGAGTTCAACCTTGAGGTCGTACCTGTCCTTCATGAGGGCCCGAGAGCTAGTCAAACTACGGCCAGCCAACTCCAGACTGCGCAACATCCGTTCTCGACTGTTGAGGACACACTTGAGCATAGAACAAGGTTTTTCTGCGCCCTCCCATACTTCTTCAACCATATGGAGAGGCCCTCTGACACGGTGTCCAAAGACGAGCTCATTAGGGCTGAATCCCAAACATTCCCCAGGTACCTCCCGTGCAGCAAACAAAACATATGGCAGGCCAAGATCCCAATCTTTTCCATTCTCAAAACAATAACAACGAAGCATAGATTTTAAGGTTGAGTGCCATTGCTCTAACACACCCTGGCTCTCCGGATGATACGCAGATGACACAACCGTAACAATCCCATGCTGCTGCATAGTTTGAACAAAGAGGTTAGAAGTGAAGTTGGATCCTTGGTCTGACTGAATCTCCTGCGGGTAACCATACCGGGAAAAATACACTAGCAAGTTTCGGACCACCGTCTTCGCTGACCCATTTCTCATAGGGTAAGCGTCAGGGTACCTTGTTGCTACATCCATGATGGTCAGGAGAAACTTGTTTCCGGCACTTGTAGGGGGAAGGGGGCCAACCATATCCACTATAACTTTACTAAAGGGAGGCCCACTGACAGGAATGGGGTGCAACGGCGCCTTAGGAATGCTCTGATTCGGTTTGCCAACCTTCTGACACACATCACACATTGCCACCCATGACATAACTTGTGCTCTCAGACCAGGCCACCAAAATAATTTCCCCAAGGCTGCAACCGTCTTACGGACACCCAGATGTCCCGCCAGTGGTATATCATGGGCCAACCTAAGTAGGCTTTCCCTGCAAACCCTTGGCACGACCAGCTGGTCTACCTCTCCTGACCCCCCCTCCCAATTCCTCTGCGGATCTTGGAATCGCCGATATAATATGCCATCTATGAAAAAAAAATCTCCCGACTGTGCATCACTGTCCTCCTCCAACTCGACAGCACCGGTACCACATCCAAGAACCTCCGGGTCTTCCAATTGCAACTTGCGAATGTCCGAAGGAGCAAGCCTATCCAAGTGTTTGCGAAACAACTCATGCCCCCCTCCTACATTAAATTTTGCCTCCCGTTGCTCTCTCTCTGCGTACCGTTGCTGTCTCATCGTCTTTTTAAGCCCATCCACTGCCTTCCCAGGAACAGGTAATGGGTCTTCTCTAGACTCGAAAATTGGTCCTAATAATGAGTCCCCGAGAATGTCCGCTGATACTGAACTCTCAACCGCATCAACTTTCAACCCCTTCTCGGTACCCTTCCTCCGCTGATCTAAAGACTGTTGACCAGAATGTGACCCCCTGGATGCCAGGGAATGGGTGACAACACATGCCATAGGTTGCCCCCGACACTTCTCAACCCACTCCTGCTCCTCCCTACTCACGTCGGCCGGCTTCTCGGCAACGACCAAGGGTGGAGCCTCAGAGGTAGGCCCCGCAAAGTCGTTGCCGAGAAGGAGGTCGACGCCCCCAACAGGTAACTTCTCCACAATTCCTACATCCAGGTCACGAGTCACACCATCAACCTCCATCTTCATTCTTACAAGCGGGTATGACCTTGTTGCATTAACTCCCTGAACCACAACCACCCGCGCCGTATTTACAGGTTTACCAGTGAAATTTCTCAACAGTGTTTGCGATGCCCCAGTGTCACGCAAAATTCTCACCTCATGTCTTCTACCCCCCCACTCCACACAACCGAGTCCCATGTGGTCACTAAAGGCATCACGGACAGGGAATAAGCCTTCCGGATCCTTCTGCACTGGCAGTGTATTTACCTCGGAAGAAATGCCTCTAACAAACTCCGATGTCCTCTTGAACACTCCAATGCCGTGAGCAAAAGACACGGCTGCCGGAGGAGGTCGACTAGGGCACTCATTTGCCTTATGACCCTCCTTGTGGCACTTAAAACACATAAATTTCGGTTTCGGCTTATACTGTGATGTAACAGGCCCCTGACTTTTCTTATACGGCATGGGGTTAGGTTTGAATTCAGTTTTAGTTTCATTGCTCTTTTGTTTAAATGTGTCGTTGCTACGGGGAGGGGGAGGATAACGGTCCCTAGCACTTGCATCGTACTTCTGTGAGGACCCGCAGCCCCGAATCAACGACAGCCGTAGATCAGCCATTTCTGCTGCTTCTACTAGAGTTCTTGGGTTTTTCTCCTTTAAGTTCAAAGTTAGATCACCGCCCGTGCTCTTAAAGAACTGCTCCAACATCATTAACTGCTTAATTTCATCAAATGTTGTGACCTTCTCCGATCGGAGCCAGTTCCCCATAGCATCGGACAAGTCCCGGGCGTGTTCCAAAAAGGTGCTATCTCTTCCCTTAGTTACACCCCGGAACTTCAAACGGTACGTTTCTGGTTTCAGTTCATAAGCCCTCAGGACAGCCTCCTTGAGATCCTCATACACAATACATAACTCCAAAGGTAACGCATCATAGGCTTTAAGACCCTTGCCTATTAATCTAGAGGATACAAGTGCTGCCCATTTATTCTCTGGCCACTGGTGTTCCTGGCACTTCTTCTCAAAGCGTGTGAAAAATTCTGTTACACCACTCTCATCAAACACCGGAACCAGTTTCAATAAGTGCGAGAGAGACTGCTCATGAACACGGTTACCAGCCCCAAGTCGCTGTCCCGTTGTCTCTACTCGCGACTTCTCTACGTCCATGTCGGCACAGTACCTAGTCGACTCTAAATCCGCTTGGATTTTTGCTAGCTCTATGTGCTGAGACTGCTGACTGATAGTTTTTCTCTCTTCTATCTTGGCTAATTCTATTTGCTGCTGGATCTTAGCTAATTCGAGCTGAAGCAATAATTCTGGAGTTAACCCTTGAGGAGGTGAAGGTGCTACAATGTTTGAAATTATCGGTGGTCCCCCCAGGGGCAACCCACCCTGCCAGTCACCACCCACCTGTGGAAGCGTACCCGGGGTCGGCAAACTACTGGGATGGCTGGGAGTCGAGTGTAGGGGAAGCATGGCCGAAGGGCTCTGAGCACTCAACCCATCTCGCTCACCAGTCACCCTGCCCAGTACACACGTTATCAAGTTATCCCTCGTCATGCTGCTAGTACCCGCATGACCGATAGCTGTGGCCAGGCATTGAAGACCATACCGATTCACACCCACCAACCGCTCGGCAGTAACAGGCCATTGCAAAAATATCCTAGCATCCTCCTCACAGTTCACCTGATTAACCACATCATCACACTGCTGTTCCTCAGTCTCGACATTACGTACTGTGTCTCCATTCTCCTCTGATCCGGTATAAGACATGATGCTCACAAAAATTTCTCACCACAATATTCAGAAAAGAAGCACCCCAAACTCTTATACCTCGATATACACACAAAAATTTTCGGAAATACTCAAGGGCTATACTATGTTGCAAAAAAATTATTATTCTTGCTGATCCCCGCAAAATATTCTCCAAAACAACAAATGTTCCCTGCTAATAAATGTAGGTTCACCAAATCCTAGGTAAGGTCGCCATTTGTTACGACTGGGGTTCAAATATATCAGGGCTCTTATTCATTGGACTAGTAATGGCATAAATGTTACAACGGAAAGCGCTAGCTCCAACCTCTGAAGTATATTCCCAGTGAACAAAGAACACAAATACTCTACAGAGTTCTATATGCAATAATAGGCTATCAAACTCTCAATAAATGTGCTTCTACTCTAGGCTTAATGTTATGTGAAAACAGCTTATTACTACCTATAACCGAAGATGCTTGGTTATGGTATACAAAGTAAGGTGGTAAGAGAAGTTACAGCTTACGTTACTTTAATCAATAAATGTCAGGCACTCCTGCATGAAAGAAAGTGCACTAAAGTCCTTCAACACTAACAAGGAATCTTCTTTAAATGTTAGATGTTATAAAGATGCTCGTATCGGAAATGGAACCCAAAAAGGCAGGCAGCGGAACAATGCTCGTGCAGGCTATGCACACAAAAAGGCAGAATATATAATGCCGTCGGAGCCAAGAATATCCTAAACACTACAACACTAATAATAATCGCCACAATACAGTATTCCTATCAACAAAAAGAGCCTAAGTCGTTTGTGTCTCAATACATCAAACTAGGCTGCGAAATGCTTGTGTAATCATAAATGGGTATGCATAAAAAGAGTAATTAGGTTAATATACTTAATGTCTACTATGATTGATAAAGTCTAGCTGGAGTCAATGATACGAGATACTGGTGCGCATGGCATGCTGCATAGCCTAGTGCAAATCTCAAGTCTGTGTGTCAAATATTACGTTAAAATGAAGGGTAGCTCTCTTGAGAAACCTTAATACCGAAGTATTAAGCGTTCTCCTGGCGTACCTCAAAGACAAACAACCGAGACTAGAACAGTGCAGAATGGTATAGGCAAAAAGCCCTCATTCGTGCATGCTCTACTCTCAATGGCACACAGACTAGGATTTACTCAATCAACTCCAGTTCTCAGGTATGTCGTGCCGCTTTTAACTAAAGCCAGCACTCATAGGAAACAATACCTTTTATATCAGACTCCTAGTCTAGCATTATCTAATCCAGCAGAACACTAATAATTAAAGGAAGCAGCAATATGAAAGCCAACCAATGCTTCGTGAACCACTTATCTTAACAACTAACATGCACAGGTTATATCAGACCTTAACACACAATACAACTGGCCAGCATGAAGCTGATTTTGCAGAGTTAACCAGAGGGGATATAATGTTAATAAAGGTGGTGAAAGATATGGAAAATGAGAGAGATAGGCCGAGGAAAAGATTCTCAGGTAAGAGCGGGGACAGGTTGCAAGGGATAAAGATGGATGCGTTCTAGAAACCAGATCTGAGGGAGAGAGTGGCGAGGAACTAGTATATATACTTCGCACTAGCTCGAGCCGCGTGGGAAACTAGCGGTTGCAAGTCGTCCGACCACTCACAAGGCTTGCAGCATGGTAAGGACCTCTCTCCACCAACCCCCGCGAGGCAGCCAGCCGTGACGTCATCGAGCGGGACAAAAAACACTGCGCGCCACCTCTCACTCCGTTCTACTCCCTCTCTCTCTCTCTCCCAGATCCTATCATTACTAGTTAATGACAAAACATATACTTTACAATTATATATATAAAGCCTTGACATGGGCGAAAACAAAGAGCCTTTCTGGACTGCCCATGACACGAGCTTTCATATGAAATAAAGCACACTCTAATACATAAACTGTAGCCCCATCCACTGCCCTGGCGATACTAGCGAGTCACTGTAGGACAAGCCATGCGGTTCTAACGGAGTGGTCAACGTCACAAAATGGTCTTGGTACAATGTTGCCAATGTACCGGCTACCGCTAGATCCAGCGAATCACTTCCATCACTTCCATCCCTGCTACATCAAGATGTGATGAATTCTAGCGATATTCAAGTTATGTTCCCTATTTTAAGGAATTGTAGAGATTTTTCGATTGTTAAAGATTATTCTAGATACTTCAATATATGTTTTCTAGTGACATACAAGTTGTTAGTGTCTGGTGACTATCTAGCGATTTGTCAATGCTATTTTAGCATACGTTTGTGCTTTAGTTTATCATGCATTGTTTAATATATTTGCCCTATTTCTCCAGAAGACTTCCTACATGATATAGTGTATTGTTATAGTGATAATTAAATATTATACAGGGCTATTTTAAGTTGGCTGATGATTATGAAACAGTAATATGCTGGACTATGAGAATACTGTATGTAAACATGTCTCGGATATCACTGATAATTTTTGGCATTTTCTGCCAAAAGCCCAATGGCTAATCAGTGGTGGTAACGAAACACGCAGCTTTACACATTCACATCGTCATTGGCTTCCGGTAATTAATTTCATAGTCATTTAATTAACGTTTGTTGGTGATATAAAAAGAATTGCCAGTTCGTGAAGGATGACAATTTCAACTTTCAAGAAAGATTGAAATATTCGCTATTCGCCATTCGTACTCGCGAATTTTGCCAACAAAAATTCGTACTCGTATTCGTATTCGAAAATAGTGAAAATTTATATTAGTTCCATCTCTATGTAACCATATCATAATTATACCAGAGCTGACTGTCACTAGGCTGTGTGGAAGCTGCCACCCCAGAAAATTATTTATGGGGCTTGATTGGCTCTGAATTCCAACCAAATCCATCGTATTCGTTAATGTTCACTATAAATGATGATGCTAAATTCAACTCCAGCTTATATGGAAGTCACACGGGAAATCCTGTTCAGGTAACTCACATTTCCCAGTCTGTATTTTGTTCACATATAAAATTCGCTTGTAGGAAAATTATAGCCATTATTTCATTATATTTCATTATATTTAACTTATTTTCATGTTACGCATTCATCACATTCAATATATAAATGACAAACTTAATTTTCTATTGTGACAATAACGTGACTCAGAGTCAAGTCATCGGGAAATAGTTCTTAAATATCTGCGTTTGTTTTGGTTCGTACATGGCGATACTCTATTTATCTTTGTCCTAGAATAACTAATCCATAGCGACGGGATAATTAATGTGAACACTTACCATACGTATTTGTAAATTGTACCCACTATTACTCTAAATGTATATAACAAACAAATCCAGAATACAATTTTAAATACTTAATGTGAAAGTGGAAAATATGCTATCAACTAATTTTTTGAGTAGGTGCCATGACCTTTAAAGCATTTACAATTCTTAATATTGGACATCAATGAATTATTTTAAAAGATTATTTCTAACTCATCAACAACGCATAATTGCAAGTAATGTATATACAAATATACTTGAAAAGTTCTATGTAAAACCCACGAGCAACAACATCTTCATGTATTCGGCAAATAATAAATTGATATGAAGGATAGGCGACGAGCAGTGAGGTTTTAGGAAGGGAAGAGGATGTGTAGATCAGATTTTTACCCTGAATTGTGTTGTGGAGAAGTATCTGGAGAAGAAACAAAAGGTGGATGTTGCCTTTATGGACTTGGAGAAGGCCAATGACAGAGTGGATAGAGAAGGTTTGTGGAAAGTACTTAGAATATACGGAGTAGAGGGCAAGTTGCTGAAAGCAGTGAAGAGCATGTATGAGGGTGCAAAGGCGGCAGTACGTGTGGAGAGTGAGCAGAGCGAGTTCTTTGACCTGAATGTTGGTTTGAAACAGGGGTGTGTGATGTCCCCGTGGTTGTTTACTGTATATATGGATGAGTCATGAAAGAAATACTATCAAGAGCAGTGGATGTTGGTGTATCGCTGAAAAGGGAGGGAATTGAGTGGAAGCTACCTATACTGCTGTTTGAGGATGATACAGTTCTGATGAGTGATAATGAATGGGAGTTGCAGGGTCTGGTAAATGAGTTTGGAACAGTGTGCGAAAAACGGAATTTGAAGGTAAATGCGGGGAAGAGCAAGGTTATGGTCTTCGAAAGGGGTGAAGTCACAGAGCGTGAGGTGAAGCTGAACGGTCAGGCTATGGAGATCGTCAACTCTTTTAAGTATCTGGGCAGTGTGTTGAGTAAAGATGGGACTATGGATGAAGAAGTGCGGGAGAGGGTACAACAGGGGAAGAGGGTTGTAGGAACGCTAAAAGCAGTAACAAGAAATAGGGTGGTCAGTATGGAAGTGAAGAAGTCCTTGCATGACAGTGTGGTAATCCCGACACTGACTTACGGAAGCGAAGCATGGACGTTGGTTGAGAGACTCAGACCAAGAGTGAGAGCAGTGGAAATTAATTACTTAAGGAGTGCGTGCGGAGTTACATGGAGGGATAGACAGACTAATGAGGAAGTAAGAAGGAGGTGTGGAGGTAGATGTGCTGGAAAGTGTGAAAAGGAACAACTTGAGATGGTTCGGCCATATGGAACGTATGGAAAGCGAGAGAATGACTAAGAGGGTGTACGAGAGTGAGGTGGAGGGACAGAGAGGGAGAGGTAGACCGAATGAGAGGTGGAAGGATGGAGTGAGGAAGTACATGAATGAAGGCGGTGCTTGTTGGGGGGAGGGGCGTCGACTGACTGGGAACAGAGGTGCATGGGGGCGGTTCGTTCGTGGCCACCCCTTCGGGGATCGCGGCGTCAGGCAATAGATAGATAGATAGAAGGATTCTACCAAAAAATATACCAATTTATTTGAAGGGGGGTGTAGGGGGGTGTTCTTTTAAGCTTGATTGAGGTCTAGCGAGGAAATTAGAACATTAAATAAATACTTATGTAAACAAAAATATAGTCTGAAATGCTAAGCATGATGTTGTAATATATTGTGAGGCAACAGCTGTTATTGGTGTTGGACTGTTGTTGTTGTTGTTGTTAGGATGGTGGACCTTGGTGGACAAAACTGGTGACATCTTAGGCCACGTTTGTTTATATTATTCCAGCCGACGGGAAAACGCTATTTCCTCATCTTGATTACTCGGTTATTATGAAGGTTTTGTAGAGATACAGTATATGTTGTTAATTATGAATACCTAATGTGTACAGTATATGTTGTTAATTATGAATACCTAATGTATACAGTATATGTTGTTAATTATGAATACCTAATGTATACAGTATATGTTGTTAATTATGAATACCTAATGTGTACAGTATATGTTGTTAATTATGAATACCTAATGTATACAGTATATGTTGTTAATTATGAATACCTAATGTATACAGTATATGTTGTTAATTATGAATACCTAATGTGTACAGTACAGTATATGTTGTTAATTATGAATACCTAATGTATACAGTATATGTTGTTAATTATGAATACCTAATGTATACAGTATATGTTGTTAATTATGAATACCTAATGTATACAGTATATGTTGTTAATTATGAATACCTAATGTATACAGTATATGTTGTTAATTATGAATACCTAATGTATACAGTATATGTTGTTAATTATGAATACCTAATGTGTACAGTATATGTTGTTAATTATGAATACCTAATGTATACAGTATATGTTGTTAATTATGAATACCTAATGTATACAGTATATGTTGTTAATTATGAATACCTAATGTGTACAGTATATGTTGTTAATTATGAATACCTAATGTGTACAGTATATGATTCAGAGACATACTAGTTTCATATATTGCCATTTATTATCGATAGTCCTAAATCAATTGATCAGGGATTCAGTTTACCGTCAGGTGAAGTAAAACAGACTATAGTTAAAGCACATTCTGTACGATGACACATTCCATAACACGAACGAAAATAATAGTATTCAAGATATTTAGTATTATTCATTTTAGCCATTCTGCGATCCCTGACAACAACCAACTCTATATTGGCCGAGAAAGACAACCAGTTAGTGAATGCTAAGTTCAGCCAATGTTTCTTAACTTCGCCGGCACAATACATTAGTCCACGTCACCGGTGTTCTCACTAAGTGTCCAGACATGCACCGCTTTAATAGCTTGGAATTACAGCGTGTTGTTAAAAGTGGTGTGACATTCTTTTGCTTGCAGTTTTTACCTCTGCCAACGAAGTTGACGGAGGTTATGTTTTGCCTCTGTCTGTCTGTTTGTTTGTTTGTTTATTTGTTTGTCTGTAAGCAAGATATTTCAAACACTTATTAACCGATGTTCACAAAACTGGTGGGCAGATAGGATATGCGCCAAGTAAGAAGTGCTTCAATGTTGGTGGTGATCAGTAGAGGACATACCTTGGCTAGCGTAGGCGCCTCATAGAGTTATGAAACGATTTGCAAACAGACAAGCAAGAAAACATAAGTCTCCTCTGCACGTGCCACACAAAATACAAGCAAGACATAAGAGCTTGTCACTGCTTCCTGCACAAAGCCGGAAATTAAACACCCAGACCCTTTAATTGCACAAGGGAAACACCTTCAGTACCGATGATATCCTTTTCATTATAATCTGGTAATTATTTGACGATTTATGTTCAGCTTAGGAAGGACGTTTACCAATCAAAAGGCTAAAGACTATCTCAATTAATCCTTTTAGCTACGGTACCCTATATTCTTCCTAAGCTTCACAAATCGTCTAAATATATATAGATAGAATAACAAGACGTCGCTTGTGCTAAAGGGCTAAAACAAAAAATATCATGGACTATATTCACGGGAGGTAGTTGTTTTTTCTGGACCCCCTTCTCCCTCATGTTTAGCCCCATTAGTTATGATATTTTAAAACGTTCGCTCCATTAGGTTGTCGATTGAAGACCTTTCACCCTATTTCTTCGTCAATATTAAGACTTTTCACGCTATTTAGGTGTCAAGTTTTTCCTGGCGAGTGACAGCGAGCCTGAAATATTGGATGAACCGGCTTTCGGCCAGGACATTTTCCTACCGAAAAAAGGTAGAAATTAATCTCGAAGGGGGATGGAGATCTAGGGAGGAAATTTGAAAACAAAAATAAATAAATAAAAAATAAGTATATACAGAAACCAATAAATTAACTCTACCCCACTTAACTAATATTCTTGGCTGTGAGGCTGAGGTTGTGTTAACTTCTCATGGATGGGAAATGGGAAAGTTTACACTCCACTTTATTTCCAGGCATTATTCCAAATGTTGCACATTAGTTGCCGAAATTAGAATATGTTGCAGTTACATTAGTTCCTCTTGGGATTGATTGTCTGAATAAGTATTGCAGTGATAATTAACAAATAATACTTCGAATGTATAAATCATATTATAAGTTACCCAATATGGCTTTTAAGATATAGTTCTCATACATTTCGGATATAGGGGTGTTCGTAGGGAACCGTATTTTCAAGAGGAAAAGTATTACAAGGGTATAGGTAGCGAACAACATCTTTAGTTTGGATCCAACGTTTCGACATATCAACTTATGTCATCATCAGGGTCTAAAAATGAGAGAGAAAAACACACGATATAACTTGTAAGTTAGTTTTATATCGTGTGTTTTTCTCTCTCATTTTTAGACCCTGATGATGACATAAGTTGATATGTCGAAACGTTGGATCCAAAATAAAGATGTTGTTCGCTACCTATATCCTTGTGATACTTCTCATACATTATACAACCATAAAGATGTTGTTCGCTACCTATATCCTTGTGATACTTCTCATACATTATACAACCATAAAGATGTTGTTCGCTACCTATATCCTTGTAATACTTCTCATACATTATACAACCATAAAGATGTTGTTCGCTACCTATATCTTTGTGATACTTCTCATACATTATACAACCATAAAGATGTTGTTCGCTACCTATATCCTTGTGATACTTCTCATACATTATACAACCATAAAGATGTTGTTCGCTACCTATATCCTTGTAATACTTCTCATACATTATACAACCATAAAGATGTTGTTCGCTACCTATATCCTTGTGATACTTCTCATACATTATACAACCATAAATATGTTGTTCGCTACCTATATCCTTGTGATACTTCTCATACATTATACAACCATAAAGATGTTGTTCGCTACCTATATCCTTGTGATACTTCTCATACATTATACAACCATAAAGATGTTGTTCGCTACCTATATCCTTGTGATACTTCTCATACATTATACAACCATAAAGATGTTGTTCGCTACCTATATCCTTGTAATACTTCTCATACATTATACAACCATAAAGATGTTGTTCGCTACCTATATCCTTGTGATACTTCTCATACATTATACAACCATAAAGATGTTGTTCGCTACCTATATCCTTGTGATACTTCTCATACATTATACAACCATAAAGATGTTGTTCGCTACCTATATCCTTGTAATACTTCTCATACATTATACAACCATAAAGATGTTGTTCGCTACCTATATCCTTGTGATACTTCTCATACATTATACAACCATAAAGATGTTGTTCGCTACCTATATCCTTGTGATACTTCTCATACATTATACAACCATAAAGATGTTGTTCGCTACCTATACCCTTGTGATACTTCTCCTATATTATACAACCATAAAGATGTTGTTCGCTACCTATATCCTTGTAATACTTCTCATACATTATACAACCAGAAACAATCCCTTCAATAGGAGCTTATCTAGTGTAATATCCAGCAATAATGTTACACTATTATATCAACAAGGCCCCAATCTCGCATCTTCATCACCATGCAACATCAATCACCAATAATCCATCAAGAGCGAGCCAGAACTGATATGAGGGAAGCAGGTAATCAAACACTTCCAATACCTCCCTTCCCCTCCCTCCCTACCACCACCACCACCTGCTTCACCCCACCTTCCTCCACATACGCCATCACCTCCATTAACAATATATTCCACCCTCTACTCCCTTCCTCCATACCACCACCACCTGCTCTACTCTACCTTCCTCCACATACACCATCACCTCCCTCCACCAACACTACACTCCACCCTCTACTCCCTCCCTACTACCACCACCACCTGCTCCACTCCACCTACAATATACTCCACCATCCACTCCCTTACCCTCCCTCACCACCACCACCACCTTCCTCCACATACACCATCACCTCCTCCACCAACATTACACTCCATGGTGATGGGCTGGTCTATCAGAGTGAGAACTGAGCGATCTCTGCCATACCCATAGCTTACTCTGACTGTTCCTTTTACTAATACATTTTCTAGATCTCAAGTGACGGCGTCTCTTCCGTGGATTGACCTCCCAATCTACCAAGATTGGAAGCCAAAGTGTCACATTTTCCTTTGCCCCTCAACTTTCTCTTCATAATTGCTGAGGGGCACAGGGCCCTGGGTGAGGTTTTGGTTTCCCGGGCGTTTCCGCACCCTCCTCAGCTCCCCGCCATGGAGTGGCTTCGGTCACCCAGGCTGTATTATGGTCGGCAGGGAGGGTTCTGTGGGGGCGCTAGGTTATGGCCTTGGCCTTGCTCGGGGCCTTGGGGCTGTTCGGCCAGGCAGCTTGGGGAACAACAACAACAACAACAACATTACACTCCACTCTCTACTCCCTCCCTACTACCACCACCACCTGCTCCACTCCACCTTCCTCCTCATACATCATCACCTCCTCCACCTAAAATATATACCACCGTCTATTACCCTTCCTCCGAACGATCCACCACCAACCCCACCTCCACCTCCACATCTGGTATTTCATCTACAATTATCATATTCACCATCCAACTTTATTTATCATCCTTAATCACCATTTCTGTACCAACTTCACCACTCACCAAAATCCTCCTCCATTTTCCCATTCCATCCATCATCACCACCACTCCATCTTATCTTCCACTTACTACCACCTCCTTCCCCACCCCAACCTCCCTCCCACACACGTACCGCATCCTCCACCTCCACCATACACCATTCTTTCCACCCCACCATATCTCCCACCCACCCACCACCATCTCCACATTACCGATCCCCCATCATCACAACCTGCACCCCATCTACAACTCTACAACTCTAATGCCTCTTATTCTTGAAACACCTTCATCTTCAATGTCCTCTCCTTTATAACGTTGTTTTACGTAGTAAATATGTCCAGTTAATTTTCCTCTCAATATATCACACATCAATTATTATAATATATTATATTCTGTTCATTTTAGGTAGGACCCAAATTGTGAACATCAAACCTCTGTATCGCAAAAAGGGCTAGAGCAAATGGAATGTATGTGTCCACACCTAATACCTGTCTGACTCTTCCCAAATGGTAGAACTATTAGCTCGATTAGTAATTTTTTTTCTAGATATAGAGGTTATTAAGATGTTTGGCCTATTTATAATGAATAGACTATAGGCAAACTATTGATTTTGACTTTAGGAATAGTCCAATGTAGGTTGCAGGAAATAAAGTGACGTTCCCCAGCCGGCTGCCGCCGCTCACAACTTACCCTAACATATGGGTAGCGAAAAAAAAAAAATTGTATTTTAGTTGTGAGGGAGGGAGCGTTATAACCGGTCATTAATATATTCAGAGGAACCGCTGGGGAAGGGAAGGTAGTTTATGACGTAGCCTGATGGAGTATACAGTATTGTCGTTAATTATATTAAATCCTGTTATAATCACACATTGTAATATGCATGCAACTATTGTTCTCATTAGGTGTTCGTTTTAGATCAATACTAGTATACTTGTTATTTTAGTAGTATTAATTAAGATTATTAAATTGCATCATTTTTTGTTTAATGCACACGATAAGGGAAATGGAAACATTCAAACCAAAAAGATACGTCAGCTTATGACTGTCGGACGTACAAAGGAAGATGAAATATCAATGAAGATGACGTGAACATATTCTTTGGGCAGGTGGCGACAAGAAGGAAGATAAATGCACAATAGGGGATATAACACATTGTTTATATGCAAAGAGAAACATTAATCACCAACCATTAGTTACTATTATTCCATGTGTTTTAATAGAATTATTATATCAAATTGCATCTACGAAACTCATAAAAATATACATATATTTTGTCATTATTTCACATAATTCGTGCTATGAAATTATACCAGTACAGCTAATAAAGGGGAGCTATAATATACACCGAAAATCGAAGAAAAATAAAAGGTGCAATTGTATATTTTTGTTTTCGCACACTGTCTATGTCGTTTATCAAATGATTACCGAACGATGAAAAACAACACTGTAATTCTATCAAACACCTTTCCTATTCAAGTTAAGGTTTGAGGTATTGTAAGTTTGCTATGAGGCTATAATATCTGTGTTGATTAAAACTGAATGAGAGAGTGAGTTTACTGTAGATTAGCTGATTATCATATACAAGTTGTGTCTAAATATGCAGTAGATCAGTAGATCATCCGCAGATTTTCAAATTATATAAAGACAAGTACAATTAATATTCTGTAAACTCTTGTTAGAATCTAAAACAAAGATAACGATGTTTAGATACATATATATAAATATGTATTAAGTAGATAAATGTTAAATAACATGCATGTGCTATTTCCTGAAATGAATCCAAAGGTCTTTATTATGTTTAATAAAATCAGCTAGTGGTATATAGATCCTATTATACTGTAAGCTGATAAATATGTTGTGTGCTGGATTATAAAGTTGAAGACAAACCCATTAACTTATCAACTAAATATTCCCAGTTTTCGTTACCAAAACAAAGTTCCGAAGAACGTCAACGAAAAGGAAACGTACACAATGTATTACAGTTTGATATGCGAGATAAAAAAAACATGATTTATTCTTGACAGTTGTATCGGGAGAAATAAGAAATACATCGATTTGTTTTCCCTATATCCATAATTCATCTTCTAAGCATTTCTTGATTGAAATTCTAATGGATTCCAAAACTAAAGACAAGGAGAATTCGGGAAAATTTATGGTCTTGAATACTAATATAGCCTAATCGAAACCCTTACCAAAAAGAATGAACACGATATAATCAATCTTTAATATATGTCACTAATATAATATTAAGGAATCGATTCAACCGCTTGGTACCGGTAATTTCGTCTTAATTTGATTTTAACTACATTTAGATAATTTTATTCAACCTGGGAAGGACCTCTACTAATTATAATATAACATATTAGCTCAATTATTCCTTTTAGCTACCCTATATCTGTCCTAAGCTTCATGAAATCGCCTAAATGTAGCTGAAATAACAATAAAATAAGACAAGCACGGTAGTGATAGGGTTAATGGAATATGCCGCCTAGAAAAGTTGTGGTTGGGCGTTAAAGAGGAAGTCAGATCAAAGCTTTTATAATACATGTTTATAACCACCGTCATAGGTGGGAAATTGTGGAAACCTGGGGCAATTGAGGACAGTTCATTAATACCTCAATTATAATGATTCAGGATTTCGGTCTTTAGCAAAATTATGGCTTAATGGTGTTCTGTATGTTTTAATTGATAAGATATACATTGAATAATAGGGGTTTTATGCCCCAGGTGCCCACAATTACCCTGTGACGGCACATTGTTTAGGCATTGATAAAATATATTAATGAGCTGTCAGGTTTGAGTTGCCGATAACAGGTGTGAATAAAAACGTTCGTGGGATATTGGTTTGTTTTGTAGAAATATGGAATGTTTTTTTTTTTGAGGGAAGTTTTTGTATTTTCCTGGGTCCCATCTCTCTCATGTTTAGCCCCTATAGTTTTCAAATTTTAAAATGGTCGCCCCCATTAGTTTCGCGATTTTGTCAATATTAAGACCTTTCGTGCCATTTGAGTGACAATGTATTCATGGCGAGCAATAGTGAGCCTGTAATCTAGGAGGAACCGGCCTTCGATCGGGATAATTTGTCTACCGATAATGTTAAAATGTATCTCGAAGAGGGTCTTGCAGTTTTTTTTGTAAGCTTGATAGAGGTCTAGCGAGCAAACAGAAATGTAGATGTATAATTAAACAGATAAACATAATTAATACAATAATATACAAAATAAAAGGACAATCCCCCCAATAATGTAAGAAGAAAAACAACATAAAGCAACTAAATCGAACAAAGACGATGGCACGAGGACAGGAATAGAAGACGGAAGGGTAAACCCTATTGTTGGCTGACAAGGGAGATAATTGGAGATAAGGAGAGAGAGAGAGAGAGAGAGAGAGAGAGAGAGAGAGAGAGAGAGAGAGAGAGAGAGAGAGAGAGAGTTAGAGTTAAGGGTACTTCACACAGTCAGGAATGCGAGCTAGAACCACTAGGAATAGCTGAAAATTCGGATTCCTGGGCCTATTCGCGGTGAAAATTTATACTCCAAGTGACTAGCGATATCCTAGTGATTCCTGGTACACTCCCAATGACTCCAAACCAGTCCCGGCCGATTGGCCCTGTCCGACAAAATGTTCACCGGGTTAAAGGTTCTCGCCGCGAATCGGACCACTCCCAGTGATACCCAGTGATTTCCCAGTGACTCCCAGTGATTCCTGGTGATTCTGGTATGAACTGGAACTGAAACCAAAAGCTGTCCGCGAATCAGATACGAAACGCTGAGCATCACCAGGACTCATTGGGAGTCACTGGGGAATCACTGGGGATCACTCAGAATCAACTGGGAGTCACTGGGAATGGTCCGATTCGTGGCTAGAACTTTAAACACGGTGAACATTTTGTCTGACAGGGCGAATCGGCCGCGAGTGGTTTGGAGTCACTGGGAGTCTAACAGGAATCACTAGGATATCGCTAGAGTCACTAGGATATTGCTAGAGTCACTAGGAGTCATCAAATTTTCACCGCGAATAGGCCCAGGAATCCGAATTTTCAGCTACTCCTAGTGATTCTAGCTCGCATTCCTGACTGTGTGAAGTACCCTTTAATAAATATATTATTCATATAAACCTGTAATACTTCTCACGTGAAAGTATAATATACATTATACAGGTAGTTAACTTTTCATGGTCAAACATTATAAATAGGCCTAGTATTATTAACCTGTGTAAGTACAATTTCCCACAAGACATTGTATTCACCCAGTGATTGTGTGTAGAGAAGGAAATTACGGTAGTTTATGTAATTAAATAATGTGAACAATGTATGGTCAATGTTACAATACCCTACTTGTTGTCTACAAGTTCTGCAATTCCCCTTACCTAACATAACGAGAATGGTGGATACGTGTTTGTATGTGTTTTGAAATGTCAGGTTCGTTTGGTGGTGGACAGTGGATTTTGGATTAGTATTTCGAGGGGCGTTGTAGTCGCCGGGGTAAAGTTTGAGCCAGCGTAATCATGGCTTGGTTGTTTAGGGGCCGTTGTAGTCGCAGGTTAATAGTCTAGATGTTCTGCAACTCCCCTGACCTAACCAAAGCAAAGTAACACAGCCTATAAGTGTTACCTATATTAGGTAATCGTATGAAATATTACAGAACTCGGTAACGAATGAAAAGAAAAAGGTGGGAAGGATAAACTATCAACTATTTAGACAATAGTTTAAATATAATTGTTTCTTAAAGTATAGTAAGCATGGATATTATGACTTTACGGTACATAATGATACAGCCTTTTCGTATTATATTAATGTCTGTAATGATGTCTGAATACAGTCATAATACATAATGATGATATTAGAGGACTGTAGTTATAGCCTACAAGAGACATACTTGAGGACAAATTAATTTCAATTATAGGGTCAAACACATGCTTGGCACAGCTTGGGGGCCCCTTATATAGGGGCTCTTCACAATGGGGGCCATGCCTGGCATACTCGCATCTCATTCCAAACAAATCCCAGTGATGCTCGGTGATTCCCAGTGACTCATATCTAACCTAACCTAACCTAACCTAACCTAACCTAACCTAACCTAACCTAACCAGTGATACCTATAGTACTCCTATCGACTCTTATATTACAGTAAAAATCAAAATTTTCAAATTTTCAGTCACTCGCACTTCATTCCTGGTTTTATCCAGGTGATTCCCAGTGACACCCAGTGATTCGCAGGTACACTCCCAGTGGTTCCTACGGTGGTGTGAGTCCACGGGGAATTGCAGACATTCGTGGTGTATTCCCAGGAATCGCCAGGAATCATTACTCCTAGTGATTCTAGCTCGCATTCCTGACTGTGTGATGTACCCTTTAGAGTTAGAGAGAGTTAGAGTTAGAGAGAGTTAGAGTGAGTTAGAGATACAGTGTTAGAGAGACACAGAGTTACACAGAGTTGCACATACCACACAGACCTTGCGCTCCGTACTAGGTGGTCCGGCCTTAAAACTACAAGAGACAGGGGCAGTTTATAGTAGAAGAATAGGACAGTTGAATAGGAGAGAGAGAGAGAGAGAGAGAGAGAGAGAGAGAGACAGAGAGACAGAGACAGAGAGAGAGAGAGAGAGAGAGAGAGAGAGAGAGAGAGAGAGAGAGAGAGAGAGAGAGAGAGAGAGAACGCAAAAGTACCGCCGACGGAGAGTAAGGAAGGTAGATAGCAGAAGAGAAGAGGACGAATAAACAAAGAGGAAGAGAGAGGGGGCCGGGGAGCAAGACTGATAAAGAAATGAAAGAGGAATCATTTTTGAGCTGGAAAAAAAAATGATTGTAGAAGGGTAAATGGGAGGGAAAGTATGGTGATTAGGGATCATGGGGCGATTTTAAGACTTATCACCCCATTTATTAATCAATATTTTAACTTTTCGTGCCATTTAGGCGTCGATTTTATCCAGGCGAGCGATAGCGAGACTGCAATATAGGAGGAACGTGTGTGGCGATGCATGTACTTGGGAAAAGAGACAAATTTACATACTGTAAACTCGCCACACAAATATTTAGATCCAGCAGAATTGTCATAGCTTAATTTTAGTTGAGGTAGCGAAACACAAAATAATGACAACTTTCAGAAAATTAAGGAAACGTATAAAGCTCTCGCAGCATCTTTAACTTTATCCACCCTTTGCCATAAAATGAAGGCTTGATATTATGACCCATATCGGCTTTGGTTATCATCTGAAGGATTTCATAGAAAGATACAAAAGTAAATTAATCCATGTAATTCCTTCACTCTTTCTTCTATTCAACAGCTGAGCTCTGTATCTCGCTCCCTGAATCCATCTTCCCCTTATCCTATGACTTAAATTGCTTCCAACTCCGTTTGTCCAAGCATTTTGTCTCGACCATTCCTTGATTTTGGCCCTGTAATTCTTTCAACTCTGGGGGAGGCACTCGTCACAGGCAGTTCTGACTTTTGTTTCCCTCTTCAACATATAAAAACAAAATGTATTCCTAATAGTGTACGGTGGTGCTGTATCTCTCTATCAGTATTAGTATCAGCACCATACCAATTTAATGTCTTAATTGTACTTAACTGAACTTGTTAATTTGTTGACTATAATATTGGTAAAAACATTTACTGTTGGACCAGTGTTTACTTTCCTGTTTCCTTAGCCATTTACTCGTTCTCTTTGATGATTTTAAGTAATTCAAGAAACATAGGGAGGGAGAGAACTGTGAAAGGTGTATGTGTGTGTGTGGGTGGCATATAAGGAAGGAGACCCGTATTTAGTGAGTAAACAAGACCTGTGACTCACCTAGTCGTTTTTCTACTGCTCTCCTGTACTCTTCCTTGATTTCCTCCTCCTGTAGCCTCTCCACCCTCTTCACCATTCCACCTTGCTCTCGCCTCCCTCCAGCTCTCCTCACTCACTTCTTTTGTATCCTAACCTTAGCTACTACTACATAATGATCAGACGACTCAACCTTACACTACTCCATTAGTTTTTCAGAACGCCCCAGCCAGCAATCCCTCAACGACAAACGTAATGAAGCCATAGAACTCTTAAATTCTGATCTAAATACTATTTCCAATTGGGGCAGAGAAAACCTTGTTAACTTTAATGCTTCCAAAACCCAATTTCTCCTTCGATCTACCCGTCTGGATCTCCCAGCGGACTATCCCTTATTCTTCAATAATACAATAATCAACCCTTCATCTTCTCTCAATATTCTTGGCGTCTCTTTTTCTTCTGCTCTCATTTGGAAGGACCATATTACCAGTCTTGCTAAGGCAGCCTCCCAGAAGCTGGGTGTGCTCAACCGCCTTAGGGGTTCTTTTCCCCTGCACAGCTTCTTGCTCTGTACAGGGGCATAGTGCGCCCTTGTATTGAGTATTGTTCACATGTGCGGGGAGGTTCCTCTCACACCGCTCTCCTAGACAAAGTTGAAAGGAAGGCCTTTCGTATCATTAACTCCCATCCACTCACCAACTCTCTGCAATCTCTCTCTCTCCGCCGCAATGTTGCATCTCTCTCGCTATTCTATCACTACTATAATAATCAGTGTTCCTCAGAGCTATCCCAGTGCATACCACCTCCTTTACGTAGGGCACGTGGTACCCGTCTTGCAACTCAATCCCACCCCTACTCTGTGCAACTCTCCAACCCAAGAGTGAAACGTTACTCTCAAACTTTCTCCTACTCAACAGCTGAGCTCTGGAACTCTGTCCCAGAATCAGTCTTTCCTTCTTCCTATGACTTAAATTGCTTCAAACTCCGTGTGTCCAGGCATTTTGGCTCGAACGTCCCTTTGATTTTGGCCCTGTCACTCTTTCAACTATGGGGGAGGCACTCGCTATAGGCAGTTATGCCTTTTGCCTCCCTCAATCACATAGAAAAAAAAAAAAAAAAATCCCAATACTCCCGTTGAAGCCCCTCCTGATATACCTACCAAATTTGATAGCAGTGTTCCACCCACCCTCATTTCCCTCTTCCACGTTCAATCCCTTTCTACTATTAAGAGGGATTTTTTTTAACCCCTTCTCCCTCGTGTTTAGCCCTTCATTGTTCAGATTTAATTACATTCACCCCTTTAGTTTGGCGATTTCAAGACCTGGCGACCCATTTCGTTGTCAATATTAAGAGCTTTTGTGCTATTCTGGTGTCGATATTTGCAATGCTGTAATTTAAGAGGAATCGGCCTTTGGCCAGTACATTTTCTACCGAAATATTTACAAATGTAAGTCGAAGGGGGGTCTTGCAGGTGTTTTTTTAAAGTTCGATAGATGTTTAAGGAGGAAACTAAAACCCTATCCTTGAACATTTACTATACCTTTTTTTTCTTTAAAATTAAAGAGAGTTTAGCCCTGTTACTGTTTCAACTCTGGGGGAGGCACTCGTCACAGGTAATTCAACCTTTTGTCTGCTTCATCCACATAGAAAAACAAATCTCACCATCTCACCAGGCCAAGTTCCTTTTTTAGATATTTTCTATGCACCATCTTCTTTCCACGTCAATATCCTTTCTTATAATATTCCGCCTTATAGCCTCCCATAAAGGGGCTATCACACGGGCAACTTTCGCTGAGCCAAGTAACTTTTCGCCAAGCACGCTGCTTGGCGAAAACTACAGACTAGGGCGTTTCGCTGAGCAAAGCCAGAACTCATTTCACTAATCATTGCTCGGCGAAATTATGCTCACCGAAAGGATTTGTATAAAACCTATACTTCCTGCTAAATAGAGCTTTAATTTAAATATATATATTGGAAATGTGTGTATAAATTATGCCTACTACATATAAAGTTTACAAATTATTATATTAAGACCGAAACAATCATATTATTTGTACAGATTGCTGAAAAACCAGAGCTCATTTGACTATGTTCTTTTGTCCATATTTTGCACTGATATTTCGTCTCTTTCCAATGGTCTATTCACAAGCTATTATGGCTCGTCCCTGATGTATGGGCGAGGAAGACTAAACAAATATAATGCTAAATGAATTTGTAACATGCATCCCCTATTACATAGGAGAGGTGTGGTGGAGTGGTCATGCCACTGGATTGGTAATCCAATGGACCCGGGTTCAAATCCCGATATGTCAATGGGAAGATATTATTGGGATTGAATTTGTGTTGTACCTAGTATCAGTGCATTACCACAAAGCCCACCGAAATGCCATAAAAATACCCTCATTGTTCCCTGATTAAATAACACTGTATGAATATTCCCATATTCAAAATATGTTACAGGGGGACAATGCCTAGTGAGTTCACTGCTCAATAGGTGGCGTTCTGAGAGTGAGGGTCTGAGTCTGGAGGGTGAGACGGTGAAGCACTTGAGCGAAGCAACCGGCCGCTTCAGAGATGGAGCTGCTTCGAGCCATGATGGATGCTTCACATGTCTCACTCCCCAGACTGGAACAAGACCTCACGGGCTTCACCGTGTTGAGCGGTGAAATGTACAGGCTCTCAGCCTATGCCCGAGAGGGAGTAGTTGGAATATAGAAAAACAACAAAAAAAACAAAAACAAATTTAACGGTAAAATACGTACAATACAAAAAGAAATTGTGCGAAGTAGAGTTGCATCACTCTCCCGCAACTTTCATTGCTGTCTCCTCGGCATTATTCAACTCTAATCCGACCTAAATGGACTCCTTGCATGTTTTTAAAGCTTTGTAATATATAAATTGTGAGTGTTATATAATACAATATAGATATACTAATCTCGAAATACTATGCAATAAAGCGACAAAGATAAGCTGAAGTACAATAGCAAAAGCCATACTTTGCTCGCTTTCCAGTGTGCGCTAGCCTAGCAGCAACGGTTACGCTTTTTAATCTTATGTTTCAGGTTCGAGGCCCGTCGCGGACGATGTTTTTTTTATTATATTTTTTTTCTTACTATATTTGTACTTGTATATAGAGGGTTTATAGAAGCAGAGTTGATAATAGGATGGTTAATATTATATAATAATTTTACTATTTATGATTATTTCATTGGTTAATAAAGTTAGCATTAGTTAGAATATGATATAACATTATTATAGCTAATGTAATCAATGCAATCATTCATAGGCTATATTTGCTTTATTCTATATTATTAAAATGTGCCTAGGCATACTTTGTTATTATTGTTTATATAGTAGATATTAAGATTAACACATAGGCTACTAGCAGTTAGGCTACAGGTAGTTCACGCTTGGAATTAACTTATGCCCGGGTAGGACTAAATTTCAACAGTTTAATAGAAAAATATACTGCAGTATGCAATGAAACATTAGCTCTGTTGCTTACAATCACATGGTGTTCACAGTGGTGTATTGTACAGTATAATGTTATCATTGATTATTTTATATTACGATAAAACCCATAATGTATGAAGCAAATCAATATCATGTTGGCGTTTTTCGTAAGGTGGGTAGTAGATTTTGTTCTAAATGTTGATAAGGGTTCTATAAAAACAACTAAGTAGGCCTACTTTAAAGTGTATAACTTCTGAGCAAGCAATCCCATTCAGTGCGGCTAGACTATAGCCTAGTGTTCCCAACAATGATTCGTCGGAATTATGAATTTTGACATCTAGCTATCTATCTATCTATTGCCTGACGCCGTGATCCCCGAAGGGGTGGCCACGAACGAACCGCCCCCATGCACCTCTGTCCCTGGTCAGTCGACGTCCCTCCCCCCAACCAGCACCGCCTTCGTTCATATACTTCCTCACTCCATCCTTCCACCTCTCTTTCGGTCTACCTCTCCCTCTCTGTCCCTCCACCTCGCTCTCATACATGCGCTACATAATTATATTAATTAAGCGTAATATTCATACTAATTAAAAAATATTAAACACAATTTGAAGACAGGACATGCACTTTCATAAAGTATATTTTGTCAGAAATTCATGATAGGTCTTAGTGTGTTTCACTTTGCTCGGCAAAACTGCTAGGTAGCCTACCGTGTGATAATTACGCCAAGCTGCTAGGCCAAATTTGCTCAGTGAAACGCTGTTATGCTTGGCGAAAGTTGTCCATGTGATAGCGGCTTTAACTCATATGACGCGGCTGTGGGTATAAAACTACAATAAGTTCACTATCCACTCTTTTCTACTCACCATCCCTCCTCGTCTTTCTCTCCTCTCACCATCTTCCCCATACTAATCCTCATAGTCCCACATAAACCTCAATATTCACTATTTCCTATTCACAATCTCTCCTCTTATTCGTCTCCCCTCACCAATTTCCTTAGTCCTCCATTAACCTAACCATTTATTATTCCCTATCCACCATCTCTCCTCCTTGTCTTTCTCTCCTCTCATCATCTTCACTATACCAAGCCTCATAAGTCCCCCATATCTCAGTGTTGGGGGTTTGGGGGTTAAGGCTGACAATAAGTTCACTATTCAATATTTCCTATTCCCCATCCCTCCTCTTCTAGCCTCATAGTACCTTATTT
Source organism: Lithodes maja (assembly GCA_037953745.1). Lineage (NCBI taxonomy): Eukaryota > Metazoa > Arthropoda > Malacostraca > Decapoda > Lithodidae > Lithodes > Lithodes maja. The sequence goes on along the minus strand of JBAKBP010006732.1, from coordinate 32,478 downwards.
ACCTCACTATTTTACTATTTCCTATTCACCATCTCTCCTTTACGTACCCCTTCCCTCCCCCCACCAAGCTCCGTATATCAAGCCATATAGTCCCCCCATAACTCAGTCGATCAACTTTACCATTTTCCTACTACTCTCCCACCTCCAAATTTCCTACACCAAGCCTCACAACTACACCATTTCCTATTCACCCATATCCTCTCCTCTCACCATCAAGCTCCCTATACCAAGCCTTATAGTCTCCTATTAACCTAACTATTTCCTATTTCCTATTCACCATCTCTCCTCCTACCACCAAGCTCCCTATACCAAGCCTCATAAGTCCCCCATAACTCAAGTGTTGTGGGTGTGGGTTTAGGCCTACATGATTTATGGCAGAAAGGCTGATGAGACCCGGATCATTCTGTTGTTTCCGACTGCTCTTCCTAGAAGAGTGAGCTGTGTATGTGTTTAGGTTTTCCTTTTATTATATTTGTATATGAATACGAAGAAGACAAAAGGGAGGCTGCCTGTAACGAGTTTCTCTCCCCAAACCAAAAGAGTGACATTGCGTCACATTCAGGGGACGTTGGGATCGAAATGCCTGGACTCAGGAAGTTTATAGCAATAAGTTATAGAATGAAGGAACAATTGATTGAGGTTGAGAGTTCCAAAGTTCACTTGTTGAGTAGAAGAAAGTTTGCTCCCTAGACCTCCATCAAACTTGAAAATACACCCCAAAGACCTCCCTTCCTGATAAAGTTGTACATCTTTCGGTGGTTCCTACTAAGTTATAGGCTCGCTATCAATCGCTTGGAAATAATCGAAGCATAAATGGCACAAAAGGACATAACATTGGCAAATAAATGGGTCAAAAGGTCTTAAAATCGCCAAATTAATAGGGTAAACGTTTTCATATTCCCTAAGTAAAGGGGCTAAACATGAGGGAGGAGGGGGCCCAGAAAAAACCCTTAATACTCTCTTAACCCATTGAATACCGGTGACGTCCTTTTAATTCTATTGTTTATATAATGTATTACAGTATTCTTCCCATTAGATAGTTTTCTTCCTATATATACACGTTGTACTTTTATTTTTACATCGTTCCCCCTTGTTTTTCAACATTTGTTTATTCTTGGTATGGTTACGTATTGTTTATCTGCCCGTTGTTCCCTTATTTCTTCCTCAGTTCCTCTACGTTTAACTCCTGACCCATCATCTCATTTTTGTTTTCCAGACTTCCTTTTCACAATCTCCCTTTCAAGCTGGTCCAGACTCATAATGTTATTATTTCTTCCCCTCAGTTTCCCTCCCTAAATTATCCGTACCCATCACATTCTCCCAGCTATTCATACCCTAAACCCTCACCCCTCACCCCGGCTGCATTTTAATATCTCGCCCCTAAATTATTCGGTTTTAAGGCCCATGCAGGGCCCATATAGCTTTTCTCTTTACTGTTTTATCTTTTCTGCCCCGTCCACCCCCTCCTCACGCCACAACTCCATTATCCCCCCACCTCAAAAACAAAGTTAAACTATCCTTTGGAGTTTAAGGAAAAATCGCCCACGATCCTTTTTATCCAGTTTCTAGTCACTCCTAAACCAAGTCTAACTTACTTGACTTGATAGAGAGTTGTTGGTGAAAGGATGCTATATCATTGACCAGATAACTGGACAAACAGCTTGCCTATCACTGTATTTCATTCCACTACTCTGCTTGTCACAACCACCACAACAAGGAGTCAAGTGATTAAGTTACAGGGGGATGGTCCGCTTTTCTGGACCACCTTCTCCCTCATCTTTGGCCCCACTAGTTTTGAGATTTGTAGACGTTCTTTCCATTACTTTGGCAATGTAAAGAGCTTTCGCCCCATTTTGTTGTCAATAGTAATACTTTTTGTCATTTCTGTTTCGATTTTTCCTGGCGAGCGATAGCGAGCCTGTAATATAAGAGGAACCGGCTTTTGGCCGGGACATTTTTCTATCGAAAAATGTACAAGTTTATCTTGAAGGAGAATCTCGGGCGGGTATTTTTTTAAGCTTGATGGAGGTCTAGGGAGTAAACTGAACAACATATTTAAAAGATATATATATATGCGCAAATAAATACGCCCATCCCCCCTTAAAGAAGAACCACTGTATGGACTGGACAGGGATAAGGTAACGGAGGCAAAATATAGGATAGAAGTAATTTAGTCTTTTCATTATAAGTAGGGCAAAAATCTTGATGTCTTATCATTTGTAACTCAAAAAGGGCTAGTACAAATGGGCTGTCAATCTCCACACATATTCCGTGGTTGAATCTTCCCAAATACTACAAATATTTGCTCGATTACTCTAGTCGGCTGTGAGTTACGAAGGATATTGTTCAAGAGTGTTGGCCTACTAACTTGGAATAGGGCATAATAAACAGTGGTAAAGCCTATCTTGTGTTGGTAACTGACTAGCCGTTAATTAAGAATGCACCTCACTATCTCCATCGGCTTAGAGGTGAACTTGAACATGTTAAGGGGAGGCAGACCGTTTTTTCTGGACCCCCTTCTCCCGAATGTTTAGCCCTACTAGTTTTGAGATTATAAGACGTTCGGCCCATTAGTTTGGCGATTTTAACACCTTTCGCCCCATTTCGTTGTCAATTTTAAGACCTTTCGTGCCATTTAGGTGTCGATTATTTCCTGGCGAGCGAAAGCGAGCCTGCAATTTTAATTGAAACCGGCCTTCGGCCGGGAAATTTACAAATTTATCTTGAAGGGGTGTCTAGGGGGTGTTTTTCTAAGCTTGATGGAAGTCAAGGGAGGAAACTAAAAAATGAATAAATTAATTAATAGACCAAACAAACGGCCAGTCTCCACTTAATCTACAACCCAACCATCTCCAGACCAACTCACTCCACCATCTATACCCTGTTCCAAATAGGTAGGCCAAAAATCGTGAATCCTAACCTCTGTAACTCAAAGTGGTCTAGAACAAATGGGCTGTAAATTTCCACATCTATTCCCTGGCTAACTCTTCCCAAACGGTTGTAATATTAGCTCGATTAATCTAGTCGTGTGTGAGTTAAAGAGGTCAATGTCCAAGAGTTTGTGCCTAATTACTTGGAACAGGGTATAGCTGCCCCAACCACACCCAGGGTCACTAAATCAAGTCCGCTAGATAGCAAATAAATACCTAAAATCGCTAGAATAATACCACAATCTCTAGAATATCGCTCTAAAATGGTTGAAATCTCCTGAATATCGCTGAATGTATGCCTCTAGATGTAAATATTTGCCTCTTGATCGAAGTAAATACCTCTAGATCTAGCTGGAAAGTAGCTAAATTGGCAACACTGACCACCCCATGCATCCCTACATTACTTTGATATATTTTTACCCTTTCTTTCTATCCTCCATCTGTGTTATCTACATCCTGCTCTCCCATGTTTATTCTCACACGCCTTGATGTTCGGTATTATATTTCTTCTCTTCTCCACACGGCTGCTCTCTCTCTCTCTCTCTCTCTCTCTCTCTCTCTCTCTCTCTCTCTCTCTCTCTCGCTCAGGTGATAGTTGGTGTTGTGGTGGTGGTGGGAGGGGAGCTTATTACTGGTAAGTGGTAGTAAATTGGTGGCCAAAGAGAGCAGAGCAGGGTGGAGCATCGTATAAATGGTGGTGGTGGTGGTGACAGTAATGGTGGCGATCATGATGGTGGTGGTGGTGGTGTGAGTGGTGGTGGTGGTGGTGACAATAATGGTGGCGATCATGATAGTGGTGGTGGTGGTGGTAGTGATGGAAATGGCTGCGATCATGATAGTGGTGATGGTGATGGTGGAAATGGTGCAATTACGATAGTGATGATAGTACAAAGGAGTACAAAGGAAATCAAGCAACAACAGATCTAGTGACCCTTCTAGGCTGGCTTGTCCTCCAAAACACTGAGGATCAAGTGTCAAACAGTGGTTTAGAGTGGGTAAGGGAACATTGGAAAGGGAACTACTGCCCTGCCACTAACGTGGCAGGACTAGGAAGTTAGTAGGGGACATATGGGTTAGTAACTGAGGGGAGGATAAAGTTATTCATTTACAAACGCAGTCAGTCGCGGGTTTGATGCGAGATATTTGTCTAGGCGGAATTTAAATGAATCAACGGTGCTGCAGTCTATAACGTTTCGGGGAAGCCCATTCCACAAGTTGACACTCGATTGAAGAAGAAATTCTTAGATTCGTGCGAGTTAAAAGATTTACCAATAATTTTGCAACCGTTTCCCCCGTGTGTAATTAGATTGGTCGATAGTGAAGTACTTACTACAGTTCATATTGTCGATGCCTTTGATGATTTTGAACACTTGAATTAAGTCGCCTCTTAATCTGCGCTGGGTTAAAGGAAATAGATTTAATTCTCTAAGACGCTCTTCGTATGGTTTGTTCTTTAGGCTAGGTATCATTTTGGTAACTCTACGTTGAACTCGTTCTAGCTTGTTTATATCTTTTGGTAATAAGGGCACCAGGATTGAACGCAGTATTCCAGAAGAGGGCGGACTAAGGAATTGTAAAGGGTTAGGATAACTTCTTTGGATTTATGCTCAAATGACCTGCTATAAAGCCAATTATTTTGTTTGCCTCTTAACAACTTCTGAACATTGTTGACTCGGTTTTAGGTTACTCGATATGTTACTCCCAGATCAGTTTCTCTGTTTACATTCTTAAGCTGAGTGCCATTCATCGAATAGTTTGCTTTCTCATTTTAGGTATCCGACATGTAGTACTTTACATTTATCCGCATTGAAACTCATTTGCCAAATTTTGGGCCCAACATGACAATTTATCTAGATTGTGTTGCATATCGTCAACTTGTTCTTTTGAGAGTACGCTATTTGCAATTTTTGTATCGTCAGCAATTTTGAGATTGTGCAGGTGAGACCCCTCATCTATGTCGTTGATGTAAATTAGAAAGAGAATTGGTCCTAGTACCGATCCCTGGTGTACCCCGCTACTACATTGGTCCATTTAGATGCCTTACCGTTTATGACTACTCTTTGCTTTCTGTTGTTGAGCCAATTTTCTATCCATTTCAACACACCGTCTTGTATTCCATGCGCTTTTAGTTTTAGCAGTAACGTTTGTGGGGAACTTTGTCAAAGGCCTTTTGAAAATCAAGGTATATAATATCTACAGCTTTACTCTCATCGTAGAGGTTGAGGATATCGTGGAAGAAGTCTAAGAGGTTTGTTAAACAGGAACGTTTTTTACGAAAGCCGTGTTGAGTATCTTTAAGTATGTTATTTTCCTCTAAGTGATTTACGAGTCTGTCTCGTATGACCGTTTCTAGCATTTTACATACAACTGAGGTTAAGCTAATTGGACGATAGTTACTGGGTAGGGATTTGCTGCCTTTTTTGAATATCGGTGTTACGTTGGCTAGCTTCCACTGATCAGGCATAGTTCCAGACTGCAAGGATTTATTGAATAGTAATGTCAGTGGTTTGGAGAGCTCATTCTTAGCTTCCTTTAGAACTCTAGGCGAGATTGTATCAGGTCCTGGCGTTTTATTTACTTTGAGTTTATCTAAACAATTCAATACTTCTCTCTCTGTAACGGTGATATTGCTTAGAACATCTGAATTATCAATCTGAATCGGCGATGGTGTAGGGATATCACTGAGATCTTCGGTTGTAAAAACTGATGCAAAGAAGGTATTGAGGGCATTACTCATTTGTACTTCGTCTTTGGTGTATTCTCCTTTTTCATCGACTAACGGTCCAACAGTTGAAGTAACTACTTTTTTCTTTCTGATATAACTATAGAATTCTTTCGGGTTTGTTTTACTTTGATTCGCAATATGTAACTCTAAGGTCTTTTTACTTTGCTTAATTAACTTTTTGGCTTTGCGTCGTAGCTCTACAAATTTCACCCGTTCTTCGTCATTTTGTGAGGATTTTAATCTATCATTAGCAAATTTTTTAGCAAGCAGGCAGTTTGAAATATCTTTATTCACCATTTGGGCTTATTATTATGGCCTGGACGCCGTATTTTCGATGGTATGCAGTCTTGCACTGCTTTTAGGTAAGTGGTTTCGAATAACTTCCAAGATGTATTTATGTCGTTATTGTTAATTAAAAAGCTCCAGTCAGTTTCTTTAAACATAGCTCTAAGTTTATGGAAGTTTGCTTTCTTGAAATTAGGGACTTTTTCGATGCTACTATTTGGTTCGTTACTAGTAAACTTTAAAGTGAAAGTTATCGTACGATGGTCGCTGTTACTGAATTCATCACCAACATTCAAATTCTCTATCAATTCTTCTTTTGTTGCAAGTACAATGTCAAGAACGTTATTACCACGGGTCGGCGTTCGAACAAATTGATAAAGCGAACTCTCTTGCAAGTTCGTATACAAGTCATGTCCGGAGTGTGAAGTAAGAGTATCGCCCCACTTGGTCACAGGTAAATTAAAGTCGCCAAAAATTACGGTATCTTGTGAGTTACTTACATCTGCAATTTGTTCGTAAATTTCTCGGTCAGTTTGCACTGATTGAGCTGGAGGTCTGTATATTAACGCAAGTATTATTTTTGTACCTTTATTATTCTTTATTAGCACAAAAGATGTGTCGACGTTCACAATTTGAGGTTTTGACACGAGGGTCGGGTTAAGACTTTCTTTGATATAAAATAAAACGCCACCTCCATTTTTATTTATTCGGCTGTTCTCAAACATTACATAACCGGGTGAATACTCTGCTAAAAAGTCTCTATCTTCTGTATTGAGCCAAGATTCTGTTATGCCAATCACATCATAATTTTCTGTAAACACTAGTTCCTCTAAATCTGAAAATTTATTGCGTATGCTACGAGCGTTTGCATAGAAAACCTTTAAAGTTGCGGTTTTAGAACTCGCATTACGTTCTTTCATCGAATTATTGGTTCTGGTCGGATCTACATTTACATTCATGGCTGTCCTCGGTCCTCGGTCGTTATCCCTGACGGTTTTGAATTTGGGTCGTGTTGGTGGAGATTTATCCAAATTCGCGGTTCTTGACGGATTAGTATTTAATTCCTTTGTAGGTTGCCGTCCTCGCTGTCTTCGGTCCTCCTTCCTGGTTGTCCTGTGCTGAGTCGATTTCTTCTCCGAAAATCCTTCACCGCATCGTTGAGAAGACGCCCAAAACGTGCTGCTCCCACCTGGTTCAGATGAACTCCATCGTCCGAAAACAAATAGTCATCGTAGTAGAAATTGTCCCAGGTGTCGACGAATCCCACGTTCTCCTTCCTGCAGAGGTTTGCTAGACAACGATTTGTGCTGGTGGCTATGTTGTAAAATCGGCTCTCTACACCGAGCCGGGGGACGATTCCTGAGACGATGATCCTTGATGACTTCTCCTTAAACGACTTGATCAGCTGCTGGTACTTTAAAAGCAAATCTTCCGACCGGGTTCGCTGCACATCGTTGGATCCAACGTGGATGACGTACATTGTATTAGCAGGGGCCAGCTTTGATACTTCGTCAACTGCTGCAACTACGTCATCCACACCACCACCAGGGATACAAAAACGCTTCCTGGTCTTAGGTGCCCTGGCGCAAAACTCTGTGAGCTGACCACGTATCATCGAGTCTCCCACGAGCCGGACTTCTTCTATTTCCTCTTCGTCATCTGAGTCTGCGAGTATCTGGAAACGGTTTTGACACTCGGTAATCGGTATGTGTTTCCTGGTCTTGGGGCAAACGTTGTTCCTCACGACACGGAAGTTGTCTTGAGGGGGAAGAGAGTCACTATTTGTATCTTGAGTATCGGATACATCAGCTGAAGTGGCTACTGTAGGCGTTGAATTGTTGGCAGTTGACGTTGGGGCGTTGGTGGCTGCTGGAGTTGCGGTGACAATTGAAGTTTGTGGTACTCCAACGTTGAGTGTTACAAACTCTTGGAGTGATTCCAGCTTCATGGTGAGGACGTTGATCTTGTTGTAGGCTTCGTCTAATTTCACTGTAAAATTCTCTCGTTGCTGGCAGAGCCGGCAGTCTTGAAGATCGATAGTAGCAAACATGGACTCACCAAACCTACCGGCGCAGTTCGCACAAGCGCGAGGCATAGTGACAGTCACTTTCTTCAGATCACTTCACTCACTTAAAAAACAATTCACTCACTTTAAAACACTTCACTCACTTTAAAAACACTTCAATCACTTCAACCGAAAACAAATATGCTGAAATACGCAGAAATAGGTTATCAGGGGTGATAGCCTAACCGAAAACAAAAATGTTGAGATACGCAGAATTAGGCTTCCAGGGGCGATAGCCTAACCAAAAGTTTTTTTTTAAATTGAAATACGCAATAATAGGCTACCAGCGTTGAATAGCCTAACCGAAAATAATAAAATTGAAATTCGCAGAAATAGGCTACCAGGTGTGATAACCTAACCTTAAACAAATATATGTATAACAGAATATGTAACTAAATATACAATTCACCAAATAGAGATTATATATAAAAATAAAGTGTGACTGCACACAAGGGGTTAATATACTGTGTCAACAGATGGCCCTGGTGTCACTGTAGCCTAGTAAAGCAGTAGCCTACTCTTTTTAGATAAAAAAAGTGTATCAGTCAAAGGTTATTACAAGAACGTGCAAGCAACAACTAAAATTACAGATATATACTGTATAGCTACAGTAGGATACTAAATACAATATCTACAAGAGTTAATAATAAAACAGATTGGCTGGCTATAGGCTAGGCTAGGTTTGGGTTAGGTCAAAAGCTTGGCAGGTTGGGTTAGGCTAGGTTAGTTTGTACAAATACCACCCTTAGCTTAAAGTAAAATCAGTCTGAGGAGAAAAAGTCAAGAATATATCTAGGGGGAAAAGATAAATGAATGCACTTAAATTTGGTACAAAATTTGCTGGAATTTAATGTATAATCCCCCCCAAAAGGTTTGTTTACAAAATGGCGTCGGCGTTAGTCTCTGTAGGCAGGTTAGTTAGTAAACAATATTGTTTATTAGCAAATTAATATGCAAAGCTTTACTTACATACAAGGCAGTTAAATAGATACTTACTACAGTAGGTAATGGGTAAAATTAGGGGCTACGATTTTATATAAAATAGTAATAAGAGAGCGTTTGTTTACAAAGCAAAACAAAACAATAGATGGCGCTAGTGGCGCCCTGTCCGAGCAGGAGTCTTGTGATAAACACAAAGTTTATCAGTCAATACACAGCGAAATATCGTGCAGTGTTACTTACTAAGCTACAGGATGGTTAAACGTGCTCTTAACCACCTTTCATGCACAAGAATGAAGAGGATGAGTAGTTAATACTCAAATTATGATCGATATCGTGAGAGCGTTGACAGAGCGTCTGCAGCGTCTGGCGGTAGCACGGGGAGAGAGAGAGAGAGAGAGAGAGAGATGGGGAGGTGGATAAAAAGACTGATAACCCCAATAACACAGATATACCATGAGAGAGAGAGAGAGAGAGAGAGAGAGAGAGAGAGAGAGAGAGAGAGAGAGAGAGAGTAGGAAGAGGTCTGACGATGAGGGAAGGTTTATACTGTGTTGGTGGTGTAATGGTTCAGATGCTTATGTTCTGGGTGTGGTGTCCCGAGTTCGAATCCCGGGAGGACCTTGTACTTTCATTAGTTTATTCAAGTACATTGGAGTGTATAATTGATGATTAATGCTAAGGTAGCCCAGACGGTATTGTGCAGCATGAATTACTGGTTCGGCTCAATGGTTTAAGGAATGGGTTTAGTTTGCTCTCTAAACCTCCATCAAACTTTAAAAAAACACCCCCAAGACCCCCTTCGATATATATTTGTACATTTTTCGGTAGAAAAATTTCCCGGCCGAAGGCCGATTCCTCTTAAAACAGGCTCGCTATCGCTCGCCAGTAAAATAATTGACACCTACTGTAAATGGCACGAAAGGTCTTAATGTTGGCCAACAAAGAAATGGGGCAAAAGGTGTGAAAATCGCCAAACTAATGGGGCGAATGTCTTGAAATCTCATAACTAATAGGGCTTAAGGGGAGGTTTTTAGTTTGGTCTCTAGATATCCTTCAAGCTTAAGATTACACTCCCTTGAGCCCCGTTCAAGATAAATTTTTACATTTTTCGGTAGAAAAATGTCCCGGCTGAAAGCCGGTTCCTCTTAAATTACAGGCTCGCTATCGCTCGCCAGGATAAAATCGACACCTAAATAGCACGAAAGGTCTTAAAATTGACAGAAATGGGTTGAAAGTTCTTAAAATCGTCAAAATAATGGGGCGAACGTCATAACATTAGGAAAACAATGGGGCTAAACATGAGGGAGAAAGGAGTCAAGAAAAAAAATCCCTCAAGTGGAAATCTCCCCTTAACATTAGGGAGGAGGAGGACTCGAAAAACCAACTGCCTCCCCTTAAGAACGGGGTGTATTACTGAATTATTTGGTAGAAGACCGAATACCTCTTCTATATAGTCCTTAAGGGGAGGTTTCTAGTTTGTTTCCTACTCCTCCAGCAATCTTAAAATTTCACCCCCTTGACCCCCTTTCAAGATAAATTTGTACATTTTTCGGTAGAAAAATGTCCCGGCCGAAGGCCGATTACTCTTAAATTACAGGCTCGCTATCGCTCGCCAGGATAAAATCGACACCTAAATGGCACGAAAGGTCTTAAAATTGACAGAATGGGGCGGAAATTCTTAAATATCGCCAAACTAATGGGGCAAACCTCTTAAAATCTCAAAAGCAGTGGGGCTAGACATGAGGGAGAAAGGGGTCAAGAAAAAAGTCCCTCAAGTGGATATCTCCCCTTAGGTAACACAACACCCCGTTCTTAACATTAAGCATCCATTACAAACCCCAATGTACTTGAATAAACTCATGAAAGCATATGGTCCTCCCGGGATTCGAACTTGGGACACCACACCCAGAACACATAAGCATCTAAACCATTACACCACCAACACGGGGAAAAAAGAAAAAAGATAGATAGATAGATAGATAGATAGATAGATAGATAGATAGATAGATGAAAGAAATGCCAATGAACACGTTATATATATGATTCTCTCTCTCTCTCTCTCTCTCTCTCTCTCTCTCTCTCTCTCTCTCTCTCTCTCTCTCTCTCTCTCCTGAAGCGCCTCATTTCACGGTTTATTTCCCGTAATTTCGCCGTAATTGTGGGATTTGCTTAATTGTACCTCGCAACACAAGAAAGCGAGGTTAGGCAGAGGAATTGTAATTAGTAAGGGGAGAGGGGTCGTTTTTCTGGTCCCCTTTCTTCCTCATGTTTAGCCCAAATTAGTTTTGAAATTTTAAGACGTTTGGCCCATTAGTTTGACGATTTTAACACCTTTCGCCCCATTTCTTTGTCAATATAAAGACTTTCCTGTCATATAGGTGTCGATTTCTTCCTGGCGAGCGATAGCGAGCCTGTAATTTAAGATGAACCGGCCTTCGGCCGGGACATTTTTCTGTCGAAAAATGTACAAATTTATCTTGAAGGAGAGTCTTGGGATTTTTTTTGGTGCTTAATGAAGGTCTAGGGAGGAAACTAAAAAGATAAACAAAAATGATGTATTTATTTTATTGTTTTTTGCATTTGACTAATTTCCCTAGATTTATTAATTTTAATATTTTCCGTTTGTTGTCAATGTATGTGTGTTTGTGTTTGCTTATCCTTTGATTGATTACTTCACGTAATTTAAAATATGGTTGAATAGTCATTTCCGTTGATTTTAGATTTCACTGATAATGTCGTCTGGCCAAAATACAGAAGACAGATGTCGTTGTTCGTCATACTCCCTTGTCCTTCTGTTCATCCTAAGACTTCGGTGGTTCCCTACGACAATTAAATCTATCTCAGAAAAGATAAATATATAAGCAGAGATATATATACGCCCATCCCACCTTATATACGCCCATCCCACCTTATATACGCCCATCCCACCTTATATACGCCCATCCCACCTTATATACGCCCATCCCACCTTATATACGCCCATCCCACCTTATATACGCCCATCCCACCTTATATACGCCCATCCCACCTTAAGGGGAGGTTTTCAGTTTGTTATTATTAAGGGGAGGTTTTCAGTTTGTTATTATTAAGGGGAGGTTTTCAGTTTGTTATTATTAAGGGGAGGTTTTCAGTTTGTTATTATTAAGGGAAGGTTTTCAGGTTGTTATTATTAAGGGGAGGTTTTCAGGTTGTTATTATTAAGGGAAGGTTTTCAGTTTGTTATTATTAAGGGGAGGTTTTCAGTTTGTTATTATTAAGGGGAGGTTTTCAGTTTGTTATTATTAAGGGAAGGTTTTCAGGTTGTTATTATTAAGGGGAGGTTTTCAGGTTGTTATTATTAAGGGGAGGTTTTCAGGTTGTTATTATTAAGGGGAGGTTTTCAGTTTGTTATTATTAAGGGGAGGTTTTCAGTTTGTTATTATTAAGGGAAGGTTTTCAGGTTGTTATTATTAAGGGGAGGTTTTCAGGTTGTTATTATTAAGGGAAGGTTTTCAGTTTGTTATTATTAAGGGGAGGTTTTCAGTTTGTTATTATTAAGGGAAGGTTTTCAGTTTGTTCTCTAGACCTAGATCAAGCTTAAATTTACTCCCCCTACACCCCCTTTCTAGATAAATTTGTACATTCTTCGGTAGAAAAATGTCCCGGCCAAAGGCCGGTTCCTCTTAAACTACAGGCTCGCTATCGCTCGCCAGGAAAAAATCGACACCTAAATGGCACGAAAGGTCTTAAAAGTTACAGAAATGAGGCGAAAGTTATCAAAATCGCCAAACTAATGGGGCAAACGTCTTAAAATGATAAAACCAATGGGGCACGCTATGGGCAATACACAGGAATTACCTATGGGGAAATGTTTCGCGACCGCTTTGTATATATACAGTATATATATATATATATATATATATATATATATATATATATATATATATATGAGAGAGAGAGACAGAGAGCGAGAGAGAGGTGGAGATAGGTATGTTTATATATTTGTAAACATATGTTTCGAAATACCAACTTAAACACAACACGAAATACCAACCTAAACACAACACGAAATACCAACCTAAACACAACACGAAATACCAACTTAAACACAACACGAAATACCAACTTAAACACAACACGAAATACCAACTTAAACACAACACGAAATACCAACTTAAACACAACACGAAATACCAACTTAAACACAACACGAAATACCAACCTAAACACAACACGAAATACCAACCTAAACACAACACGAAATACCAACTTAAACACAACACGAAATACCAACCTAAACACAACACGAAATACCAGCTTAAACACAACACGAAATACCAGCTTAAACACAACACGAAATACCAACCTAAACACAACACGAAATACCAACCTAAACACAACACGAAATACCAACCTAAACACAACACGAAATACCAACTTAAACACAACACGAAATCATTTCTCAACCCTCGCCCCTCCCTCTTTTACTTTCTAAAGCATCTCTCTCTCTCTCTCTCTCTCTCTCTCTCTCTCTCTCTCTCTCTCTCTCTCTCTCTCTCTCTCTCTCTCACACACACATCCTCTCCTTCCTTCTTTCGCTCACTCTCTCACATAAACACAAGTACCCTGTCCTTCTTTCATTCTCTCTCTCTCTTCTGTATCCCAGGTGGCGGCGTGGACGACATTGTTGCGGCTCGGGAAGAGGTTTCCAGGCTCGCCCCCGCAAGCACTACGTACGTCATCCACGTTGGATCTAACGATGTCCAACGGACGCGGTCGGAGGAACTACTTTGCAAGTACCGGCGGCTGATCAGGTCCTTCAAGGAAAAATCTAATAGAATCTTAATTTCAGGAATTGTTCCCCGGATTGACGTAGAAAACCGATTCTACAACATAGCTACCAGTACAAATCGCCGACTAGCCAAACTCTGCAGGGAGGAGAACATCGGCTTTGTCGACACATGGGATAATTTTTACTATGATAAATCTTTGTTTTCAGGAGATGGTGTACATCTCAATGAAGTAGGAGCTGCACGTCTTGGTCGTCTGCTGAACGATGCAGTCAAGGATTTCCGTTCAAAAAACGGGGTCAACCAGACCCAAGACAGGGTAGTGTAAGTCAAATACGAACTGAAAATTCAGACAATGCACAATCAGTAACATCCAACTCTAATACTCTTAAGGTGTTTTATGTAAATGCTCGTAGCATACGCAATAAATTTTCAGATCTAGAGGAAATCGTGTTTACAGAACATTATGATATAATCGGCATTACAGAATCTTGGTTAAATACGGAAGACAGAGACATTTTAGCCGAATATACGCTTCCTGGTTATACAATGTTTGAGAAAAGTCGGATCAATAGAAATGGAGGAGGAGTTCTGTTTTTTATAAAGGAAAGTCTTAATCCCGTCTTAATGTCAAAACCTCAAATTGCGAATATAGACATATCTTACGTACTATTAAATAATAAACGAGGAACTAAAATAACACTAGCTTTATTATACAGACCCCCATCTCAATCAGTGCAAACTGACAGTGAAATTTATGAACAAATTGCAGAAATAACTAACATACAAGATACCGTAATTCTTGGCGATTTCAACTTACCCGTGACTAAATTGGGCGATATTCTTACTTCACACTCTGGACACGACCTCTATGCTAACTTGCAAGAGAGTTCACTTTTTCAATTTGTACAATCTCCGACCCGTGGTAATAATGTGCTTGACCTTGTACTCGCAACAAAAGAAGAATTAATAGAGAATTTGAATGTTGGTGATGAATTCAGTAACAGCGACCATCGTACGATAACTTTCACTTTAAAGTTTACTAGTAACAAATCAAATAGCAGCATTGAGAAAGTCCCTAATTTCAAGAAAGCAAATTTTCATAAACTTAAATCAAAACTTAAAGAAACTGACTGGAGCTTTCTGACTAACAATAACGACATAAATACATCTTGGGAGTGTTTCACAACCACTTACCTTAAGGCAGTGCAAGACTGCATACCATCGAAAATACGGCGTCCAGGCCAAAATGATAAGCCCAAATGGTGGAATAAAGATATTTCAGACTGTCTGCTTGCTAAAAAATTTGCTAATGATAGATTAAAATCCTCACAAAATGAAGAAGAACGGGTGAAATTTGTAGAGCTACGACGCAAAGCCAAAACGTTAATTAAGCAAAGTAAAAAGACCCTGGAGTTACATGTTGCGAATCAAAGTAAAACAAACCCGAAAGAATTCTATAGTTATATCAGAAAGAAAAAAGTAGTTACTTCAACTGTTGGACCGTTAGTCGATGAAAATGGAGAATACACCAAAGACGAAGTACAAATGAGTAATGCCCTCAATACCTTCTTTGCATCAGTTTTTACAACCGAAGACCTCAGTGATATCCCTACACCATCGCCGATTCAGATTGATAATTCAGATGTTCTAAGCAATATCACTGTTACAGAGAGAGAAGTATTGAATTGTTTAGATAAACTCAAGGTAAATAAAACGCCTGGACCTGATACAATCTCACCTAGAGTTCTAAAGGAAGCTAAGGATGAGCTCTCCAAACCACTGACATTGCTATTCAATGAATCCTTGCAGTCTGGGACTATGCCTGATCAGTGGAAGCTAGCCAACGTAACACCGATATTCAAAAAAGGCAGCAAATCCCTACCCAGTAACTATCGTCCAATTAGCTTAACATCAATTGTATGTAAAATGCTAGAAACGGTCATAAGAGACCGACTCGTAAATCACTTGGAAGCAAATAACTTACTTAAAGATACTCAACACGGCTTTCGTAAAAAACGTTCCTGTTTAACAAACCTCTTAGACTTCTTCCACGATATCTTCAACCTCTACGATGAGAGTAAAGCTGTAGATATTATATACCTTGATTTTCAAAAGGCCTTTGACAAAGTTCCCCACAAACGATTACTGCTAAAACTAAAAGCGCATGGAATACAAGACGGTGTGTTGAAATGGATAGAAAATTGGCTCAGCGACAGAAAGCAAAGAGTAGTCATAAACGGTAAGGCATCTAAATGGACCAATGTAAGTAGTGGGGTACCCCAGGGATCGGTACTAGGACCAATTCTCTTTCTAATTTACATCAACGACATAGATGAGGGTCTCACCTGTACAGTCTCGAAATTTGCTGACGATACAAAAATTGCAAATAGCGTACTCTCAAAAGAACAAGTTGACGATATGCAACACAATCTAGATAAATTGTCATGTTGGGCCCAAATTTGGCAAATGAGTTTCAATGCGGATAAATGTAAAGTACTACATATCGGATACCTAAATGAGAAAGCAAACTATTCGATGAATGGCACTCAGCTTAAGAATGTAAACAAAGAAACCGATCTGGGAGTAACAATATCGAGTAACCTAAAACCGAGTCAACAATGTTCAGAAGTTGTTAAGAAGGCAAACAAAATAATTGGCTTTATAGGCAGGTCATTTGAGCATAAATCCAAAGATGTTATCCTAACCCTTTACAATTCCTTAGTCCGCCCTCTTCTGGAATACTGCGTTCAATCCTGGTGCCCTTATTACCAAAAAGATATAAACAAGCTAGAACGAGTTCAACGTAGAGTTACCAAAATGATACCTAGCCTAAAGAACAAACCATACGAAGAGCGTCTTAGAGAATTAAATCTATTTCCTTTAACCCAGCGCAGATTAAGAGGCGACTTAATTCAAGTGTTCAAAATCATCAAAGGCATCGACAATATGAACTGTAGTAAGTACTTCACTATCGACCAATCTAATTACACGCGGGGAAACGGTTGCAAAATTATTGGTAAATCTTTTAACTCACACGAATCTAAGAATTTCTTCTTCAATCGAGTTGTCAACTTGTGGAATGGGCTTCCCCGAGACGTTATAGACTGCAGCACCGTTGATTCATTTAAACTCCGCTTAGACAAATATCTCGCATCAAACCCGCGACTGACTGCGTTTGTAAATGAATAACTTTATTGTATACCCCCCTCAGTTACTAACCCATCTGTCCCCTACTAACTTCCTAATCCTGCCACGGACATTAGTTCTAGGGCAGTAGTTCCCTTTCCAATGTTCCCTTACCCACTCTAAACCACTGTTTGGACACTTGATCCTCAGTGTTTTGGAGGACAAGCAGCCTAGAAGGGTCACTAGACCTGTTGTTGCTTGATTTCCTTTGTACTTTGTACTTTGTACTCCTTTGTACTCTCTCTCTCTCTCTCTCTCTCTCTCTCTCTCTCTCTCTCTCTCTCTCTCTCTCTCTCTCACACACATCCTCTCCTTCTTTCTTGCGCTCACTCTCTCACATAAACAAGTACCCTGTCCTTCTTTCATTCTCTCTCTCTCTCTCTCTCTCTCTCTCTCTCTCTCTCTCTCTCTCTCTCTCTCTCTCTCTCTCTCTCTCTCACACACATATCCTGTCCTGCTTTCTTTCGCTCACTCTCACATAAACAAGTACCCTGTCCTTCTTTCATTCTCTCTCTCTCTCTCTCTCTCTCTCTCTCTCTCTCTCTCTCTCTCTCTCTCTCTCTCTCTCTCTCTCTCTCTCACATATCCTCTCCTGCTTTCTTTCGCTCACTCTCTCACATAAACAAGTACCCTGTCCTTTCATTCTCTCTCTCTCTCTCTCTCTCTCTCTCTCTCTCTCTCTCTCTCTCTCTCTCTCTCTCTCTCTCTCTCTCTCTCTCTCTCTCTCTCACACACACACACATCCTCTCCTTCTTTCTTTCGCTCACTCTCTCACATAAACACAAGTACCCTGTCCTTCTTTCATTCTCTCTCTCTCTCTCACACACACACACATCCTCTCCTTCTTTCTCTCACATAAACACAATTACCTTGTCTTCTTTCATTCTCTCTCTCTCTCTTCTCTCTCTCTCTCTCTCTCTCACACACACATCCTCTCCTTCTTTCTCTCACATAAACACATTTACCTTGTCCTTTCATTTCTCTCTCTCTCTCTCTCTCTCTCTCACACACACACACACACACACACACACACATCCTCTCCTTCTTTCTTTCGCTCACTCTCACATAAACAAGTACCCTGTCCTTCTTTCATTTTTTCTCTCTCTCTCTCTCTCTTGTTACGACCGGGCACTCGGGTACACTAGGGCTCTTACACAGGACTCGAGTATGGCTCGCTGCCACAACGGAAACACACGATCCCAACCCCAGAGTACTGCCAGCCGAACAAAAAACGCCACTACCCTCCAGAGTTCTATCTGCTATAACGGGGTATACAAGAACTCGGTACTAGCGTTTCACACAACAGACTAATAACAAGACGGGAGTTATCTAGTCTGGTCAACAATCAAACAAAGAAGAAAGTACTACAACACTAAAGAATAGTGTTGGCCGAAGCCGAAGTAATCCACCCTTGAACTAAGAACTTAAGAAGTCCTCCACCCTCTACTTCGGATCGGCACTATTACGTTACGTTAAACAATAGTCCTCGAGCATCAAGCAAGGAATCTTCTGATAAGTTAGATGCTTCTCGAATACTCATAAGAAGTAAGTATCGGATTTTGAACAGCAATTTAATGAATAACTCACTGGTAATTAAAGGCTTTAAATTGACATAAGAAGAATTATAAGAATAAGAATAAGCAATAGGATATGGCAAACATTAAGAAGAAGTACTCCGACAATGCACTGGCAATAGCCTACTAAGATTGTGCTCGTGGGCCACTAATCTCTGAAGTAGCTAAGCGTGCCACACATGAAATCAATAGTGCTTAAACAATAATATACATAAGGAGAAGCTTCAATACTATACTGTATCTGCTGGTCGAGCAAAGTCTAGCTGGGATATCTAAGGTTAAGAGACAATGGCTGAGCAAGCGGCTCGTAGCCTAGCGAGGTCCTTAAGACTGTGCGGCCAAATTACGGTAATTGACGGGATGCTCTCTTGAGAGATCCAGATCACTAGTATCTGGTTCTCTCCTGGCGATCCTCTCAAAGTCAAGCAAATGAGATAGCACAGTGTTGGGTGGCACAGGCAAAAGCCCTCACTCGCAACACAGTGCTAAACTCCCACGGTACACAGTCAGAAAGACCACCTAGGCGTTCCACGTCTCCGTTGCAATTGTACTGGTTCAACCGCAACCTAGTACTCATAGGAAATCACAACTCAGAAACCCTATCCCAGTCTAGCATTGCCTAAACCAGCAGAAAACAGGAACATGAATAATCGCACACAGGGAAATGCATATACGAGTGCAACAAACATCAATCAATCCTATTCTAGTTAACCCTTCCAAAAATAGGCTATCTAACAGGCACTTATCTCGTGAGAACTCAAGCGATAATACTTTGGCTGACTAAATCTGCACCAAAGGGGTCATGGAGGTTAAACAGGGACGAGAAGAGAAGAAGATAGGCTGTTCAGAGAGTAGAGAAAGTTCACATCAGTCGGAAGAATATGGATAGTTGCAAGGGATATGAGAAGTCGCTTTGCCTGATGAGTTCTGAAGAATGGTGGCCAGAACCTCTCTTTTTATACTCGGCCCTCTAGCGGCATATCTCAAACTACTTAAGGACCGCCCACTGGCAATCATGACGTCATATTCTCTCTCAATCTGGGATCGACAAAGAACTTCCCACGCGCTGAAAGGGAGGAAGGGAGGAGGGAGGAGGGAATTAGGCCTATCTGCCCGCGTGGCGCACTCACTGGTCCCCGTTACGTAATATCTCTCTCTCTCTCCTCTCATCATTACATATAAGTCCCACACACAATACTTATATCTAATGATATAAAATAGAACTCGTTGACTTAGAAGAAAACAAAATACATAATGATAATACTTATAGTACAACAGTTCACATAAACTGAGTTAGGAAACTCTACACAGACTACAGCCAAAGTTCCTGCCCTGACGATCCTAGCGAGGGTGGGGCCTGACTGGGCGTTCTGTACAGCATGCTCATACTCGACATGCGTCACACCTCCCCCAAGATTTTACTTGCTCAACCCTGAGCTAAAATCTGATATACAGAACCCCATCAAACCCCTCACACCCAGCGACCGCATGGCACTAAAACAACGCTGAGTTTATCACTAAAACACATCTTATATAAAAAAAAAATTCACATTTCATAACTCCTCCCAACAATAGTAAAAGACATAATATCATGCTCCCAGAGCGAGCTTACAGCAGCTCAGCCGTTTGATAGTTCGTGGACTACTCAAACACTATAGGCTATGACAAACTTATACAATTATCTATATCAAAAAGAAAGAGTTTTTATATGATTTTTTATATTTTTAATATGTTTTTTTTCCGGCTGCACTATAAGGGCAGCCTATTTTCTTCTATACCAAACGCTCAACAATCCTGCTTTACGACCCAATACGCTGGGCTACAACCGCGAGCCAACAAGCACCAAGCGCAAAATACTACTCAAACCAAAGCAGGAGGCTACCCGTGTGTCAATCTCTTCGGGATCATACACCTGTGATAGCCTACGACTGATCATCTACCCTCGATAAACAATCCGCAATCACATTGTCACATCCCGCAATATGCCGGATGTCCAGGTTATACTCCTGCAACATCAATGACCACCGGGTCAGTCTCATATTGCGATTGTGAAATTGATTTAGGAATCTCAAAGGGTGATGATCAGTGTAGATAACCACGACTGGGCCATAGGCTGGAACATACACCTCGAAGTGCCTGAGTGACAGCACAATCGCCAGTAATTCCTTTTCTATTGTAGAATAGTTCTTTTGTGCAGCATTGAACTTCTTAGAAAAGAAACTTACTGGGTGTTCCACACCTTCATTGTCTGTCTGTAGCAAGACGGCACCAGCCCCTACACCACTAGCATCTGTTGCCAGCTGAAAAGGCCTGTTAAAGTCTGGGGCCCTGAGTATCGGGTGAGTACACAGCAAATGCTTCACTAAATTAAAAGCCTTTTCACACTCAGGCGCCCACAAAAACTTTTTGTCTTTAGATAACAAATCTGTGAGAGGTGCCAACACCGTGGAGTAACCTTTTATAAAGCGTCTGTAGTAGCCTATCATACCCAAGAATCTCATGATCTGCTTCTTGGTGGTTGGGTGCGGAAATTTATTGATAGCCTGTACCTTGTTCTGAGGAGGGCACACCTGTCCCCTTCCCACTACAAACCCAAGGTACTGCACAGTGGCTTTTACGAAGTCACACTTTGCCAAATTTACTACCAGACTTGCTTCACTAAGTTTCCGGAACAAGGTCTCCAGGTGCTCACAATGGCTCTCAAAGTCGTCATCATAAATGATTACATCGTCCAAGTATACGGTGCAATTTGGAATGTCCTTGACAATTTCATTCATCAGGTTCTGAAACGTTGCTGGTGCATTCTTAAGTCCGTAGGGCATAACATTACACCGGTAAGTACTCCCGTCCACCACAAAATCACATACCTCTTTAGCGCGCTCGGACAAAGGTACTTGCCAGTAACCTTTTACTAAATCAACTTTAGACAAAAACCGAGCATTACCAATTTTATCAACACTATCATCAACCCGAG
The DNA here is from genome assembly GCA_037953745.1 of Lithodes maja. Taxonomy (NCBI): domain Eukaryota; kingdom Metazoa; phylum Arthropoda; class Malacostraca; order Decapoda; family Lithodidae; genus Lithodes; species Lithodes maja. The sequence goes on along the minus strand of JBAKBP010006732.1, from coordinate 11,025 downwards.
GAAGAGGATATGGGTTAGTTGGAGTCAAACCGTTTAGCCTACGGAAATCAATACAGAAGCGTACCTTGCCATCTGGTTTAGGCTGCAGTGTTACGGGGGAAGTCCATTTAACGGTACCTTTCTCTATCAACCCTCTACCGAGCATATACTCCAACTCATCCCTCAGAGCGGGTAGTTTTATGGGGGGCACACGGTATGGGATTGACTTAAAGGGTAGATGGTGCCCCACGTCAACATCATGCATAGCCTGAGTAGTGAGGCCTGGATGTTCAGCGAATACAGTGGGGTATAAACCGAGCAACTGACGGATAGCTTCAAATTGCGGCTCAGGCAAATGGGCTATAGCCTCGTCAGCCCTTAGGCTCGAGTTCCCCGCCCACTGATCCGCTGAAACATGGTGATCCCAGCTATCCTCCTCTGAAGCTTGACTGTCCCCCTCTCCTTCTCCACCACGGCCGCAACAAGCCAACACAGGGACAGTGAGAGGCTCAGAGGGGCGCCTCACATACTCTTTTATCAGGTTCACGTGACATAACTGATTCTTCTTCCTCCTGTCTGGAGTGGCAACAAGGTAATCTAGGTCCGAAATTTTCTCCACAATTTTATAGGGTCCAGTATACTTCGCCGACAAGGGGTTACCAACCAAAGGCAACAAAATCAACACCTCCTGTCCCACAATGAACTCCCGGAGCTTCACTTTGCGATCATACCTGTCCTTCATTAAAGCTTGTGACCCTGTTAAATTCCGACCTGCCATCTCCAGACTCTTAAGCATGCGCTCACGGCTTTCAAACACATACTTCAACAAGGAACAAGGCGGCACAGTTCCTTCCCAAATTTCCCGCAGCATATTAAGGGGGCCCCTGACTCGGTGTCCAAAAATCAGCTCGTTTGGACTAAATCCCAGGCTCTCACCAGGCACTTCCCGAGCAGCAAACAGTACATACGGCAATCCAAGATCCCAATCTCTTCCGTTATCAGCACAATAACACCTGAGCATGCTTTTAAGGGTGGCATGCCACCGCTCAAGCACCCCTTGGCTCTCAGGGTGATACGCTGACGATACCACCGCCCGTATTCCATGCTGTTGCATTGTTTGCTTAAAGAGATTGGAGGTGAAATTGGACCCCTGATCAGACTGAATCTCCTCCGGGTACCCGTACCTTGAAAAGTACCACAACAAGTTACTGACTACCGTCTTAGCCATGCCGTTTTTCATGGGGTATGCATCGGGGTATCTAGTGGCAACATCCATGATGGTTAACAAAAATTTATTACCAGCCTTTGTGGGAGGGAGGGGACCAACCATGTCAACAACAATCTTACTAAAAGGTGGCCCAATTACAGGAATAGGGTGCAACGGAGCTTTAGGAATAACTTGGTTTGGTTTCCCGACCCGTTGACAAATATCACATGAGTTTATCCAGGACTGCACATGAGACTTCATCCCCGGCCACCAAAACAACTTCCCCAAAGCCGCCACCGTTTTTCTTACCCCCAAATGTCCTGCCAGCGGTGTGTCATGCGCCAAACTCAGTAGGCTATCCCTGCACTCCCGCGGCACCATCAACTGGTCCACTACCCCGGACCCCATCTTCCAGCTACGGTTAGGGTCTTGAAAACGCCGATACAGGATGCCATCTAAATAAAAAAAATCTCCCGGCTGTGCATCACCGTCCTCGTCGAGCTCCACAGCTCCATTAGCACACGTTTGGAGCTCAGGGTCCTCCAGCTGCAACCGACGTATATCTGAGGGTGCCAAGCGATCTAACTGCTCCCGGAGCAATGCATGACCCTCCCCGATACTGAGCTGCTCCCTCTGTCTCTCTCGATGTTCATAACGTTGCTGTCGTGGAGACTCGTCATGCCCAGCCTCGTCACTCTCGATGACAGGCCCAGGGGCTACTCCAGAACTAAGTAATGGTGCTAATACTGAATCACCCAGGAGAGCCGCCGAGTCAAAACTCTTAAAACCAACTCCAGCTTTAGCCTCCTCCTGTTGATCGTTCCTCTGCTGGTCTGAAGACGGAGGACTAGGCTGTGACACTTTAGCTGCCCGAGCTCGGGTGACAGCACACGCCATGGGTTGTGCCTGGCACCGCTCGACCCACTCTCGCTCTTCCCTACTCACGTCGGCCGGCCTCTCGGCAACGACTAAGGGTAGAACCTCAGAAGCGGGCATTGCAAAGTCGTTGCCGAGAAGAAGGTCGACGCCCTCCACTGGCAGTTTCTCCACAATCCCAACATCCAATTCACGTGCCACACCATCCACCTCCAACTCCAACCGCACCAGCGGGTATGACCGAGTTGCATTAATACCCTGCACCACCACCACCCGAGCCGCATTTATAGGGTAGCCAGTCAAGTTTTTCATCAAAGTCTGGGAAGCACCTGTATCACGCAAGACCTCTACTCCATGCTTGCGCCCCGCCCACATCACGCAACCCCGTCCTCTATGGTCGCAAAAAACATCCTGAGCAGGGTTCGAGCCTCCCAGGTGCTTCTGCATTGGCTGTGCCTCAGCCTCTGACGAACTGCCCCGGGCAAACTCAGAAGGCTTCAGAGACACACCAATGTTGCAGGCCAAAGACACAGCTGCTGTAGGTGGTTTGCTAGGACAGACTCTTGCAAAGTGCCCCTTTTTATGACATTGATAACACTCTAACTCCCCTTTGGGCTTCCCTTGGTACTGGGAAGGGCCCGGCCCCTTCTTAAATGGGACGGTGCTAGTCTTGTGGTCAGTCTTGGTATCATAACTCTTGTACTTGTTTGCATAAGATATATTACTAACTCGGGGGGGTGGGGCGTCACGCCCCTTGTTACCTGCCTCACTACGCTGGGCAGACCCGCACCCACGAATTAATGATAGCCGGAGGTCAGCCATCTCAGCTGCCTCCTGTAGAGTTTTTGGATTCTTTTCTTTAATAGTTAAAGTCATTTCTGCACCTGTACACTTATAAAACTGCTCGAGCAGAAACAGCTCAGTCAACTGTTCGGCCGTCTCAGCTTTCTCAGAACGTGTCCAGTTTGTAAGTGCATCTTTTAAGTCCCGGGCATGTTCAAGAAAGGTCGCCTCCCTAGTCTTTGTAACACCCCGAAACTTCAATCGATATGTTTCTGGTTGCAACTCGTATGCCCGTAGGACAGCTCTCTTCAATTCTGGGTAGTCAATGCAAGACTCTAAAGGCAGTGCATCATAAGCCTTCAGACCCTTACCCGTAAGTCTGGAGGAGACTAGAGCTGCCCACTTCTCTTCAGGCCAATTATGCTCCCTACACTTCTTCTCAAAACGATTAAAAAATTCTGTGACTTCAGTTTCACTAAATGCCGGCACCAATTTGACTAAGTGAGACAAGGACTGTTCTCTTACTTGGCCCTCCCGGCCCATCCGAATCCCTGTCGACTCTGCACGAGTCTTATCTAAGTCTATCTGAGCACAATATTTCTCGGAGTCGTATCTAAGCTCAGCCTCGTGCCTCCTAGTCTCATCCTCGTGCCTCCTAGTCTCATTCTCCTGCTTCCTAGACTCAGCCTCAATCGCATACTTCCTAGACTCAGCCTCGATTGCATACCTCCTAGACTCAGCCTCCATCTCCTGCTTCCTAGCCTCAATCTCAATTTTAGCAAGCTCGAGTTTAAATATCATCTCAGGAGACAGGCCGGAAGAGGGAGCTGCCACTACTGAAGGAGGGGGGGCAAGAACTGGGGATCCACCATACGCACCGCCCGAGGGCACTCCAATCTTCCAATTCTCATCCCTCTGTGGGAGGGTGCTAACCTCCGGTACTTGAGTGGACGGCACTGTGGGAGTCGAGTGAGAGGGGATCTGGGGAGGAACCCCCCCAAACGCCCTCTCCTCCGAAACCCCATGTCGCCCACGCAACACCCAGGAAATCAGCTCCCCCTTGGACATCCCTCCTACATTGGATAGACCCAAAACCTTGGCTATCAGGTGCAAGCCATAAACATTCACCCCAGTCAGCCTCTCCTCCGTCACATGGTACTGCTTACTCACAAAAAGTCTAGCATCCTCCTCACTAGTTACTAACGGCACCTCCTCAAATGGCATCTCTCGCTCCTCGTCAATACTAGGGCACGACATACTGAAGTTCACAAAAAATTCTCGAGACAAAAGTGTTAAACTCCCTTATGTAAGCACTAATTACTAAATTAACTGGAGTCTCTTAAATGCTCTCCTAATTGCCTTACAAAAAAAAATATTCTTCAATATGCACGCTAAAGTACCAACAAACAAATGTTGTACAACTCTGCAAAAAAAATTATACTGTTCACAAAATCCTAAGCAAGGTCGCCATTTGTTACGACCGGGCACTCGGGTACACTAGGGCTCTTACACAGGACTCGAGTATGGCTCGCTGCCACAACGGAAACACACGATCCCAACCCCAGAGTACTGCCAGCCGAACAAAAAACGCCACTACCCTCCAGAGTTCTATCTGCTATAACGGGGTATACAAGAACTCGGTACTAGCGTTTCACACAACAGACTAATAACAAGACGGGAGTTATCTAGTCTGGTCAACAATCAAACAAAGAAGAAAGTACTACAACACTAAAGAATAGTGTTGGCCGAAGCCGAAGTAATCCACCCTTGAACTAAGAACTTAAGAAGTCCTCCACCCTCTACTTCGGATCGGCACTATTACGTTACGTTAAACAATAGTCCTCGAGCATCAAGCAAGGAATCTTCTGATAAGTTAGATGCTTCTCGAATACTCATAAGAAGTAAGTATCGGATTTTGAACAGCAATTTAATGAATAACTCACTGGTAATTAAAGGCTTTAAATTGACATAAGAAGAATTATAAGAATAAGAATAAGCAATAGGATATGGCAAACATTAAGAAGAAGTACTCCGACAATGCACTGGCAATAGCCTACTAAGATTGTGCTCGTGGGCCACTAATCTCTGAAGTAGCTAAGCGTGCCACACATGAAATCAATAGTGCTTAAACAATAATATACATAAGGAGAAGCTTCAATACTATACTGTATCTGCTGGTCGAGCAAAGTCTAGCTGGGATATCTAAGGTTAAGAGACAATGGCTGAGCAAGCGGCTCGTAGCCTAGCGAGGTCCTTAAGACTGTGCGGCCAAATTACGGTAATTGACGGGATGCTCTCTTGAGAGATCCAGATCACTAGTATCTGGTTCTCTCCTGGCGATCCTCTCAAAGTCAAGCAAATGAGATAGCACAGTGTTGGGTGGCACAGGCAAAAGCCCTCACTCGCAACACAGTGCTAAACTCCCACGGTACACAGTCAGAAAGACCACCTAGGCGTTCCACGTCTCCGTTGCAATTGTACTGGTTCAACCGCAACCTAGTACTCATAGGAAATCACAACTCAGAAACCCTATCCCAGTCTAGCATTGCCTAAACCAGCAGAAAACAGGAACATGAATAATCGCACACAGGGAAATGCATATACGAGTGCAACAAACATCAATCAATCCTATTCTAGTTAACCCTTCCAAAAATAGGCTATCTAACAGGCACTTATCTCGTGAGAACTCAAGCGATAATACTTTGGCTGACTAAATCTGCACCAAAGGGGTCATGGAGGTTAAACAGGGACGAGAAGAGAAGAAGATAGGCTGTTCAGAGAGTAGAGAAAGTTCACATCAGTCGGAAGAATATGGATAGTTGCAAGGGATATGAGAAGTCGCTTTGCCTGATGAGTTCTGAAGAATGGCTGAATGGTGGCCAGAACCTCTCTTTTTATACTCGGCCCTCTAGCGGCATATCTCAAACTACTTAAGGACCGCCCACTGGCAATCATGACGTCATATTCTCTCTCAATCTGGGATCGACAAAGAACTTCCCACGCGCTGAAAGGGAGGAAGGGAGGAGGGAGGAGGGAATTAGGCCTATCTGCCCGCGTGGCGCACTCACTGGTCCCCGTTACGTAATATCTCTCTCTCTCTCCTCTCATCATTACATATAAGTCCCACACACAATACTTATATCTAATGATATAAAATAGAACTCGTTGACTTAGAAGAAAACAAAATACATAATGATAATACTTATAGTACAACGGTTCACATAAACTGAGTTAGGAAACTCTACACAGACTACAGCCAAAGTTCCTGCCCTGACGATCCTAGCGAGGGTGGGGCCTGACTGGGCGTTCTGTACAGCATGCTCATACTCGACATGCGTCACACTCTCTCTCTCTCTCTTCTCTCTCTCTCTCTCTCTCTCTCTCTCTCTCTCTCTCTCTCTCTCTCACACACATCCTCTCCTTCTTTCTCTCACATAAACAATTACCTTGTCCTTCTTTCATTCTCTCTCTCTCTCTCTCTCTCTCTCTCTCTCTCTCTCTCTCTCTCTCTCTCTCTCTCTCTCTCTCTCTCTCTCTGGGTCTAGCCTAACAATTATCTTGCCAAGTTCATTTGCTTATTCTTGGCTTGGCCTGGTACACAATCTTACCCACGATATTTTTCACTTTTTCCAGTTAACTTTTTGCCTAGTTTTGCTTTGATTATCTGAATTGATGTTGATTCAGTGTTTAATATTTATTCCGTGCGTATTATCATTTAATAATTATTATTTCAATATATATTGATGCATTATGATATAATTTGTCCGTGCTTATCAAATTTTAGAAGGCAATAATATGTGATTGTGCGTTATTTTTTTTGAGAGTTAAGGGGAGGTTTTTAGTGTGTTTCCTAGACTTCCATCAAGCTTGAAATTACACCCTCATGACCCCCTATCAAGATAAATTTGTACATTTTTCGAAAAATGTCCCGGCCAAAGGCCGGTTCCTCTTAAATTACAGGCTCGCTATCGCTCGCCAGGAAAAAATCGACACCTAAATGGGACGAAAGGTCTTAAAAGTGACATAAGTGGGGTGAAAGTTCTTAAAATCGCCAAACTGACCGGGCGAACGTCTTAAAATCTCAAAAGCAATGGGCTAAACATGAGGGAGAAAGGGGTAAAGAAAAAAATCCCTCAAGTGGAAATATCCCCTTAATATATATATATATATATATATATATATATATAGGCCAGTCCTATGAGAGTTCCGTATGGAGCTCAGTGATCTGGTTAATCTGCTCTACATAACTTAGCTTATATAATTATACAGTACATATGTATTAAAACTCGCTAGGAAAATTATTGAAACAATGGAACACCAAGCTTTTGTCTATTCTCTCAAGACATCTTCAGGGGAATACATAATTTGATCACACGTATTTGTGATTTAACCTCAAATATATATATATATATATATATATATATATATATATATATATATATATATATATATATATATATATATATATATATATCGTTTGTAACTCCTAGAAACGCCCATCTTCCTGTTAACCTCGCCTCTCTCTCAACCAAGTAACCTTTTCACTGATGCTCATCCCACCTGACCTCCTTCCTAACTGACCCTGCAGCCTCGCACTTAAGGGGAATCGGTCGTTTTTCTGGTCCCCTTTCTCCCTCGTGTTTAATCCCGTTATCTTTTAGATTTTTAGACGTTCGGCCCATTTGTTTGGCGATTTTCAGACCTTTCGTCCCATTTCGTTATAAATTTTAAGACCTATCGTGCCATTTAGGTGTCGATTTTTTCCTGGCGAGCGATAGCGAGCCAGTAATTGTAAGAGGAACCGGCGTTCGGCCGGGACATTTTTCTACCGAAAAATGTACACATTTATCTTGAGAGGGGGAGGGGGGGGGGGGGGGTTCTAGGGGATGTTTTTTTTCTAAGTTAGAGGGATGTCTAGCGAGGAAACTTAAGAATTTATGAATTAATGAATTTATAGGCCAAAAAATCAGTCAGTGTCCCTTAACATTTCCACACAGACCGTATTGGGAAGCTCACATGGCCACTTATTCTCACAATATTTCACATGGCCACTTATTCTCACAATATTTCACATGGCCACTTATTCTCACAATAGTTCACATGGCCACTTATTCTCACAATATTTCACATGGCCACTTATTCTCACAATATTTCACATGGCCACTTATTCTCACAATATTTCACATGGCCACTTATTCTCACAATATTTCACATGTCCACTTATTCTCACAATATTTCACATGGCCACTTATTCTCACAATATTTCACATGGCCACTTATTCTCACAATATTTCACATGGCCACTTATTCTCACAATATTTCACATGGCCACTTATTCTCACAATATTTCACATGGCCATTTATTCTCACACTATTAATAGTTTGCTTTTCTTATATTTTTTTCATTTTTATTCCTGCCATTTTTGGATTATCTTGGAACTGCAACGGAAACTAGATTAAGTTTAGCGTCTAACTTAAACCGGCGTCACACGAGAGCTTTTTTAGTCAACATTCGATGATCAACATTTTTCTGGCAACGTTTCTGGGATATTTTACACCGGTATCGGAAACTACACTGTTGGTAGATGAACTTAGGTGACTGAAATATCCTAAATGTTGACCTCATAAGCTGCCAGATTAGTTCTGAGGATAAATGTTGAGTGAAAAAACGCTCGTGTGATACCGGCTTTACGATGGCTACTATATGCACTACGCCCTATATTCTGTATCTAATTATATTTAGTATCTTATTATACAGTAAGTTTAAGTTCAATATTTTGTTTTACCATTGATAAAACAGAAAATATACTGTTAAAGTAGTGGTTATTTAAGTGGGTAGTGGTTATTTAAGTGGGTAGTGGTTATTTAAGTGGGTAGTGGTTATTTAAGTGGGTAGTGGTTATTTAAGTGGGTAGTGGTTATTTAAGGGGGGTAGTGGTTATTTAAGGGGGTAGTGGTTATTTAAGGGGGTAGTGGTTATTTAAGTGGGTAGTGGTTATTTAAGTGGGTAGTGGTTATTTAAGTGGTAGTGGTTATTTAAGGGGGTAGTGTTATTTAAGGGGGTAGTGGTTATTTAAGTGGGTAGTGGTTATTTAAGGGGGTAGTGGTTATTTAAGGGGGTAGTGGTTATTTAAGTGGGTAGTGGTTATTTAAGTGGGTAGTGGTTATTTAAGTGGGTAGTGGTTATTTAAGTGGGTAGTGGTTATTTAAGTGGTAGTGGTTATTTAAGGGGGTAGTGGTTATTTAAGTGGGTAGTGGTTATTTAAGGGGGTAGTGGTTATTTAAGGGGGTAGTGGTTATTTAAGTGGGTAGTGGTTATTTTGTTGTCAATTGTATATTTATAGTTTATAGTTTCATCGCTACCCCTCCATCAATCTACCCCCCCCCCCAGACCCCCCTTCAAGATAAATTTGTACATTTTTCGTTAGAAAAAAATCCCGGCCAAAGGCCGGTTCCTGCAAAAATTACTCTCGCTGTCGCTCGCCAGGAAAAAATCCACACCTAAATGACTCGAAAGGTCTTTATACTGACAAAGGAATGAGGCGAAAGGTCTTAAAATCTCAACACTAACGGGACTAAACATAAGGGAGAACAGACAAAGTACACCTCTCTCTCTCCCTCTCTTAACCCTTTCAGTACCAGCGACGGGAGTTATTTGGTAGTCTAGTCATATTTAGACAATGATATGCAGCTTAGGAAGGATCTGTACGTGGTAGTTAAGGGGAGGTATTTAGTTTGTTCCCCAGACCTCCATCAAGCTTAAAATTACACTCCCTTGAGTCCCTTTCAAGATAAATGTGTACATTTTTCGGTAGAAAAATGTCCCGGCCAAAGGCCGGTTCCTCTTAAATTACAGGCTCGCTATCGCTCGCCAGGAAAACATCGACACCTAAATGGGACGACAGGTCTTAAAAGTTATATAAATGGGGTGAAATGTCTTAAAATCGCCAAACTAATGGGGCGAACGTCTTACAATCTCAAAAGCAAGGGGGCTAGACATGAGGGAGAAACGAGTCAAGGAAAAAAGTCCCTCAAGTGGAAATCTCCCCTTAAAAGGGTTGGTTGAGATAGTTTGAAGCCTTGTTATTGCTAGAGGTCCTTCCTAGGCTGGGTAAAAATCGTCTCATAGTTTCCAGAATATGATGAAAAGGACGTCCCTAGTACTGAAGGGGTTAAGGGGGAGATTTCCACCTGGAGGATTTTTTTCTGAACCTCTTTCTCCCTCATGGTTAGCCCCCATTGCTTGTGAGATTTAAAGACGCTTGCCCCATTAGTTTGGCGATTTTAAGAACCCTCGACCCATTTCTGTCAATTTTAAGACCATTCGTGCCATTTAGGTGTCGATTTTTCCCTGGCGAGCGATAGCGAGCCTGTAATTTAAGGGGAACCGGCCTTCGGCCGGGACATTTTTCTACCGAAAAATGTACAAATTTATCTTGAAAGGGGGTCAAGGGGGAGTAATTTTAAGCTTGAGGGAAGTCTAGGGAATCAACTAAAAACCTCCCCTTAAAGTGGTCGTGAAACCAGGGCTTTAAACTGTTCTTGTAATATTTGTTTCTCTTATAAAACTTTCAACACGCGATACTTTCACATTCGATTTATCTTGGCAAGTTCAGAAGGGTGCTGAATCCTCGATCGGGATATTCTATTTGCATTGTCAGTTTGCAGACAACGCCTTAGACCGTGAGAACAGTGTGGTGTGTAAGAGAGAGAGACAGTGAGGGACAGATAGATAGATAGATAGATAGATAGATAGATAGATAGATAGATAGATAGATAGATAGATAGATAGATAGATAGATAGATAGATAGATAGATATATAGATAGTTAGATAGATATAGATAGTTTTGCAGACAACGCCTTCGACCGTGAGAACAGTGTGGTGTGTAAGAGAGAGAGAGTGAGGGACAGATAGATAGATAGATAGATAGATATATAGATAGTTAGATAGATAGATAGATAGATAGATAGATAGTTTTGCAGACAACGCCTTAGACCGTGAGAACAGTGTGGTGTGTAAGAGAGAGAGACAGTGAGGGACAGATAGATAGATAGATAGATAGATAGTTAGATAGATAGATAGATAGATAGATAGATAGATAGATAGATAGTTTTGCAGACAACGCCTTAGACCGTGAGAACAGTGTGGTGTGTAAGAGAGAGAGACAGTGAGGGACAG